>SZWC01007423.1:80965-107813 GCA_023375785.1 Penium margaritaceum
CGCTGGAGGAGAGAACTTTGCTGCTTGCTTCATTCCGTGTGCAGTTGCAAGCTTTCGTTCTGCTGCTCCTCTCGCCCACTTGCTTCCGAGTTCTGTGTTCCTACAAAACTTTCCACCGCTTCCACCGGTCAGGGAGGCGCTGTGATCGCTGTGGGAGTCCGCGAGCTTTGAAGCGACCGGCGTCGAGGGCGACTTCACGCTGACTTTCGTCGCCGCGGTGAGTGCGCATGCTGCTGCATCAGCAGTTCGCCCGCATGTGCTGTTCGCCGCAAAAATCGGCTTTTCTGCTTTTTTTAAGTCTGCTACTTTGTGCCCTGTTTGTTGCAGGCCGAGGGGAAGCAGACTTGCGGCTTCCGCATCGGAACGCTGCGGGCTCCGTGGTGCTCAGCGCGCTTGCTCCCGCGAGCGAACAGCCGCTTGCAAGAGCGAGCGGCTGTGAGCCACGAGCTTGATGCCGCATTCCGACGGCACAATTTGGTGTCCGCGTTGTCGAACGCTTGCACAAACGAGCGGCCGCGTCTTGCTGACGTCGCTGACTCGGGAGCTTTTTCCCCGCGCCAATGGTGCGGTCATCTTGGTTTTGTAAAATTTTATCCGGCAGAACCAGTTGCGGAAAGGTTGTCACCGTAGACTTTCCAGCTTCTGCTGCTTGCTGCTGCTGCTGGATCTGGTGCTGATGCTGACGATTTCCCGTAGCAGACTGTTGCCTCTTTAAGGACAAATGGCTGTGGGCCTCCATCTTGGCCAGCTTTGAGGGTGATGTCGCTGGTGCACCACACACTTGAATTTTGTTCAAGTTTTCAGATTCTTCGCCCATTCCTTGAAGAATCTGCTGCATGCTGCTTGCTCCCATGTTGCAAACTGCACTAGTGGCCTGATTGTGAGGCGACGATGATCCGAGGTGGCCAAGGCGCAGAGTGAAGGTGTCCACAGGAGCTTGGAAGACATTGTCTTTCTTCACAGTCGTACTCCCCCTTACTGCTGCACTTGTGGCGGAGTGCACTTCATGCATCATGAAGCACGAGGGCAGGTCCTGCTGCGTGTCGAGCAACATGGTGTGGGTGCGCATTTTTTACTTTCGCGTGCCGATGAAGTCGTTCCTTTTTCGTCGATACTACGAGAGTGCAGTTGAGGTGAGTCTGCACTGCACGGCACACTTGTTGAAGATGTCCTTTGGAATGCTGCTTGTTCCAAACCAGGCACGTGCACGAGGTGTACTATGCCGTCAAGGACCTTCGACCGGATCCAGTGTCCGTGTATGTCGATGTGTCTTGTTCGTCCTTGAAACTTCGTAGAATTGGCAAGGTCGATTGCAGACTTGTTGTCCACATAGACTTCAGTTGGACTCTCCTGCCAAAATCCGATGTCGTCAACAAGGTTCCGTAAGTAGGTCACCTCCTGTGCGGTAGATGTAGCTGCGGCATACTCAGCTTCGGCAGAGCTGAGTGTGATAATGTTCTGCCGCTTGCTAGACCATAAAATAGCTGCACCGGATGGGAGGCAGACAAAGCCGGTGGTGTTGTGTCGATCCTCCTCTGTGCCTCCAAAATCTACGTCAACGAAGCACTTCAACTCCAAGTCCTTGGAACTGCCAAAGGTCAATGATGTGTCCTTTGTTGCTCTCATGTACATGAGAGCACGGTCGAGCTCTTTGCATGCCTGAGTTGAGCAGGTCTCATTCCCAGGTGCAAGGTTGCCCACAGCATACTGTAGGTCAGGACATGTGCAGCTTGCAGCGTGCATGAGTGATCCAACTCTGCTGCGATATTCTTTTTCACTCCTCCCCCTTTCTCCACGATGGGTCAGCTGCTGCTGGGTCAAAGGTGTAGGTACATGCCGCTCGGGCTCGTCAAAGCGTTCAGAGACTTTGGTGCAGTAGGTCTCTTGGCTTAGCTCCAAAACGCGCAAGTCGTGATTGCGCTTGATGTTCATTCCAAGGTAGTACTCGAAGGATGGCATGAGGGTGATGTTCACTTCCTTGGCCATTGCTTTAGCTGTTGATTCGATGAACTCAGCAGATGGTCAAATGATGAGGATATCATCCACGTAAACGAGTGCGTAGCAGTCACGAAGAGCATCAAGAGCGGATCTATGAGGAAAAAGACAGTCGTCGTAGGCTGATGGCTTGAAGTTGAGGTTTTCCAACAGTGCTTGCAGCTTCCTGTACCAGAGGAGTGGACTTTGCTTGAGGCCGTAGAGGCTCTTCACCAGCTTGTAGACTCTTCCACTCCCGTCATTGTAACCTTTTGGTTGTTTCATGAACACCGTAGTATCCATCTCTCCAGGTAGAAGGCGTTCTTGAAATCAAGCTGCTGCACTATGTAGTTCTCAACTGCTGCAATAGCAAACATGATGCGTGCCATTGTGTAGCGGCTCACAGGTGCGTAGGTCTCAAATAAGTCCTTGCCTCCCACCTGCGTAAAGCCTTTTGCCACCAGATGCGCTTTAAACTTGTCGATGCTGCCGTCAGCCTTTGTCTTGATCCGGAACACCCACTTTACCCCGACAGGTCGTGAGTGTGGTGGTGGCTCAGTGAGCTCCCACGTCCCCTGTTCCATCAGACTGTTGTACTCCACATCCAATGCTGCTTTCCACTCTGCTACATGTTCCCCAGTTAGAGCTTCTTCAAGATTTTTGGGCTCTGGTGGGAGATCCTTCACTTGGTGCAAAAGGAGTGCTACAAGACGTTTTGTAGCAAATTCTGCGAGGACAACCTCGTCCTCTTTGTAGACTGAGCATGCCGTGACGGCAAGGTTGTGCTCTGTCTCATCATCCCTTTTCTGCTATTCCAATTGTTGTTGTAGGAGGCGTGTGAAACGCCGCTCGCTCACAGCAATCGGCAGCTGTACCTTCCTCGCCGCCTGCGGACTATTCTGCACCGGTTCCACCTGGACTTCATCATATACTACATCAACAGGCTTGTCGTCCAAGGTGGGGCGTTCAACATAGTGAGCACCGAGGGGCACACGCGTGCACATTGTCTCCTTATGCGCCTCATCCAGATCCGTAAAGGTGAGTAGATCTGAGTCTGCTGCTGAATCTGCTTCCACCAGTGATTCGACGTAGGAGTCATAGAAAGTTTATAGCAGATGAGGAGTTGTTACACGCTTGTCCTCCCAAGATGCACGTGTGAGATTCTCAAAAAAGATGATGTCACAGCTGACGATAGTGCGCTATGAGCCCATTTCAAAGAACTCCCAACCTTTCATATTGGAAGCTTGGCTGATGAATAGCCCCCACAATGCCTTATCCATCAGCTTCCTCCTTCGCTCTTTTGGCACATGTACAAGTGCCATGCAACCAAATGTTCGTAGCGCTTTGATGTCTGGCTTGTCTCCATGCCATGTCTGGAATGGTGTCATGTCCGGTAGCGCTGTGTATGGTTCGCGATCGCACACCCAAACGGCCTGTTTGAGCGCATAGGGCCACCAGTTGTTGTTCAGCTGGGCGCCAAGGAGCATTGACTTGAGCGTCTCTTGTATGGTGCGATTTGCACACTCTGCAATGCCATTCTGCTGCGGTGTGTAGGACACTGAAACTGCTGCACGATGCCCATGTCTTCGAGGCGAGACATGAAATCGGAGCTGGTAAACTCTCCATCATTGTCAGACCGTAGGACTTGCAGCTTCTTGTTGCTCTGCCTCTCAGCCATGGCCAACCACTTGAAAAAGTATGTAGGTGCCTCATCTCTTGTCTTGAGGGCATAGTACCAGGTGAAGCGTGTTGCGTCATCGATGAAGAGGATGAAGTATCGATGCCCTGAGTTCATTGTGGCCGTTGGTAGTGGTCCACATATGTCTCTGTGGACCAGTTTGAGCTTGTCAGAGACGTCACACTTGCTGGCAGGAGGAAACACTAATCGTGGCAGCTTTGCCTTTACACAGTCTTCACAAGGGTCTACTGTGCCTTTGCTGTCACAATCTCTGATGTCGAGTCCCTCAACATGCTGCTGCTTCTTCATGGTCTCAACCAGTTGATTGCAGATGTGGCCAAGTCTCTTGTGCCACATGGACATGTCTACACCAGGAGACTGGTGTAGACTTACAGCTACGAGGGGAGTCTCTTGAGCTGCTGCTGAAGGTGGGCTGAAATCAAGCTCAATCATACCATGTTGACGGAGGCGTCCTTCGGCAAAAATATCCCCTTCATGGCTCCTAAGGGTGATGCTGTCACCTTTGCTCACAATATGAGCTCCCCTCTTCATCAGCTGTCCCAGTGACACAAGGTTGACGGTGATCTCAGGGATGTAGAGAACATCTCCGAATTTCACATGAGCTTCGTTGAACCCTGTAACTGTCACTCTGCCTTTTCCCAACACTGGCACTTGTCGGTTCTTGGCGACAGTGACAAAACCTTTAGTGCTTGGTTGGAGATCCTGGGGACAAGTCCTCTCAAAGGTGATGTGTGATGTGCATCCACTATCGAGGTACCACACGTATGGTGAGCGAACAAGGCCACTGCTTTGTACATCCGAGAGCTGGAACACGGATGCCGAGTAATCAAACTCCTCAATGCCTCCTTCTTTTCCCTTCTTCTCAGTCTTCTGCTGAGATTCTTTTTCTTTGCCTCCATCCTCCTTCTTCTCTTTCCTTTTTTCTCCTGGCTTCTTCCCCTTGTAACCCGTCTTCCTCCTTGCCTGCTCTTCATTCGTAATCCTCTTTCTGCAGTCCCTTTGCATGTGGCCAATCTTCTTGCAGTATTGGCATTCCACTACAGGCCGTGATCTTGATTGCTGGCCAAAGGAGTTGCGAGTGCTGGCGTTTGGAGCAGATCGGGCTGATGCATGGGAGGATGCCGAGTTCATTTTTGGTTGGCTCTTCCACGACAACTGAGTTGTGTTGACGTGGCTAGAAGCTGCTGCTATAAAAGGTGCGTTTGGACGCAGGCTTGCTTTGTCCTTTGCGAGCTTGCGATCGCGTTGCTCCATGAGTAGAGTCTTACACACGTACACCTCTGTCAGTTCAGCCTCTTGCTTGAACTTCAGCACATGCCTTACATTCTCCTAATCGCCTGTTAACCCACTGAGGAGGAAGGTCACAAAGACGGGCTCCGAGATTGGAGCATCCGTTACGGCAAGCTGATCACGCAAGGACTTAGCTTTGTTGATGTAGTCCTCTATGTTGTCAAAGTTGCTGAGGCTCATGTGTGATAACTCGGTCAGGATGTGAGACTTGAAGGTGGAGTCTCCCGACATGTAGGTCCGTAGCAGGTTGGACCAGGCATAATGGGCAGGTTCAGCCGAGCTCTCAAACATCTTGATTGCTTGCTGAATGCGAGGACTCAGTTGATTGTCCAAAACCATGTATGCAACTTTGGTGAAGTACGTGAAGTCTGACATCGCTTGTGGTGGCGATCCGAGTGGTGGAGGTGAATAGTGCCCGTTGTAGAACTCCCATAGGCAGTGAATATGGACGACTTGCTTGAGCTTGAGGGTCCAGTGCAAGAAGTTCTCACCATCAAATCTGTCTACTTTGATTTTGTGCAGTTGCAAGGAGGCTGCAGCTGCGGGCACTGTATTCTCCAGGCGCAGAAATGGTGTTTTTGCTCCTACCGTTGTTTGGGCTTGCACTTGGATCTGCTGCATGGGTATGGCTGGATGTGAGTGAACGAGTGGCACTCCTGCTATAGCTGCTGCAGGTTGGGCCATATAGGCTTGCGGCATGGGTGCCGGTTGAGCCTGCTGGAATGCTGCCACGTGTGGCACAAATGGCACGTTTTGGGGTTGTGCCACAAAATGTTGTGGCATCCCTCCATTTGCAGATGCTCCATGTTGTACCTGCTAAGGGATAGCAAGTTGCATGACAGGATGAGGACTTCCTTGAGGCAGATGTGCTGATGATGCTTGGGAATGTTGTTGCCATTGCATCTGTTGTTGCTGTTGTTGTTGTTGTTGCATCATCCACTGTTGCTGCTGTTGTTGGTACGGAGCCGACTGCTGCTAAAACATCTGTTTCTGTTGTTGAAGTTGAGCATTCTGTGCTGCTAAAGCAGCATGTGACTGCTGCAACTACTGCGTGTGTGACATTTGAGTACCATGAGTAAGCTGCTCTTGTTGTCGAAGAAGCTCTTGGGCTCCAATCTGCTGCCTCAATGCCTCTCTCTCGTGCTCCGCAGCTTGACGCACCAATGCTTCTTGCTGCGCCATCTGTTGTGCCTCTTCTGCCAAGCGTTGCGCCTCTACTGCTTGTCGTTGTGCGTGATCTGCAACATGGCGTCCTTGCTCTTGACCCATGCGCAAACCATGCAAGACAGACTCATTGTCATGGAAAGGAGAACCTTCCCTTGGGTTCTCAGGTTCCATGTTACTCATGAGAACCTTTGTGCTTGTGCAATGTGCAGGTTCAACTGCAAGGCAGACGCGTCAACCTTGCTACAGTCACTCCCTTGTACAGTAGTGGTGGAGAACGTCTCCACCAATCCTACACTATGCGGCTGCTGCTGCTGCACTAGCTGAAAGCACGAACCTGCTCTCATACCATGTTAGATTTTCGCACGACTATAGCAAAGGCTGAGTAGGCCTTGCTATCGTGCGAGGACCTTGACATGCTCAGCTAGACTTGTACAAACTATACAAAGAGTATAAAGCAGAAGGAATAAACTGTTTTTTTCTTTTTGGGAAATCTGATTGTATACAAGTACAAGTATAGAGATGCTAAGTACAAGTCTAACAGCAGCTTATGTACAGCTACGTGCTCTAACTCTGTTCCTTGCCCAAGCTGGGCACAACACCTTGCCAGGCTACCAGCCCTGTGGCAATTGTCTTGGCGTGTCTTGCAGGTTGACAGGCCTTTAGGAAGTCAGGGCGCCTCCAAGCCAAGCTGGCAGAACTGCCAGGCTCACTGGGTCGACAGAGGAGAACTCCAGCAGGATCTGGATCTGAGCACCAAGTCAGAAGGCTGACTTGAAGGGGTGATGATGGTAGCAATCGTTGAGGTAGTCCAGAATGCTGAGTTACTGTAGTGGCAACTATTGGCCTCCTTTTATACTGCTGCTCTGGCTTGTACCATAGGTGGCGGTCCCTGGCGGTCCCAATTGTAGTGGTCCCAATGGTTCCCGCTTTTGCATCATCGGGAGTGGTCCCGGCGATCCCAGATGCTAATGTAGTAAAGCGCCTTCCGTCGTTGGAGGCCTCACTGATGGTGCAGATGTTATTGTACGAGGTTGTGCATGTGTCAGGCGACCTCGCTACTACCTGTACAATGTTGGGTAGTAGCCTCGTAGGGCTGCTTGCGCCATACTGCCTCGTGTGAGGCAGTTGCCAAGTTATCCAATGTTGGACGGCAACCTTGGCTAGGTGGCCGAGGTTTGTCTTCCACGCTGCTGGACCAACTATACATGTCTTGGTCGTGAACACGACCACTTGGACAAGAAACCGGATATTCTTTGGCCTGTACAATGGATAATTCCCCCTGGGAATTTTCCCGGTAGACCACAGAACAAATCCGTAGCTTGCTGTAGAAGGCTCTGAATCAGAATCCGATTGCGCCAAGTTTAAGCATAATTCCAGCGCAGTTATCACTGTACTCCAACAGCACTATTAGATGGAGGAGCTTCACATAGCTTTGTGAGCAATGCAGCGGTTTGCAAGGTAGGTTTGCAGACCGAACCAGGGGTGTTTGAAGGATGAATCGTCGACGGGGGACAGATACGGAGACTTCAAGAGCTACCACGACTACAAGTGGAAGATCTTCGAGATGTAATAGTCTGGAGGTCTTGTCCAATGAGTGATCACGAAATCATCCTCAGACGAGATATCCTATACCAGCACAACCTGCAGGTCGACTGCAACTGCGACGACGTCTACGTGGAGGTCCACGGTGCCAAACGACAACTTTTGCGTGCAAGACGAGAGGTGAAAGCTGAAGGAGTAGAGGACAAAGAAGCAAAGGAAATCCTGGAAGCCAAAAAGAATCAACCGGTGTAGCCAATACCACTGAACGTGGCCAAGCACTATATACGGAGCTCATCCATGGCTCGTACATCTCGAGCTAATACAAGAAGCAGAAGTGGCAGTGGCTGACTTGCCATTGGCCTCATCAACCTCATCGGCCTCGAACAAGTTTGTGACGGTACTCGAAGAGTTCGCACCACTCATCGAAGAGTGTGCAAAAGTCTTTCCCAATGAACTCTTGAAAACCTTACCTCCTCAGCAAGACATCGACCATCGCATCAAACTGAAGCTGGCCAGCAGACCTACCGTCCGAGGAGCCTATCGAATGAGCGATCACAAGCTGGCCCAGCTGAAAAATTAGCTCAACGAGAGGCTCGGTCAGGGGTTCATCTGTCCTTCCACGTCACAGTACGCCGCACCAGTACTCCTTGTGAAAAAGAAAACCGGCAAAATGCGGATGTGCGTGGATTATTAGGCGTTGAACGACGCAACCATCAAGAACCGCTACCCTCTTCCTCGAGCCGACAAACTTTTCAACCAACTCCGAGGTGTCCGAATTCTTAGCAGAATCGACTTATGCAGCGAATATCACCAGATATGCGTGGAAGTCGCCGCAATAAAAAAACAACATTCCAAACTCGCTACGGGCACTTCGAGTTCACGGTCATACCATTTGGACTCACAAACTCCCTAGCAACATCCATGGCGGGAATGAACAACATTTTCCGTCCGTACCTCGACGATTTTGTCGTTGTATACCTCGACGACATTCAGGTGTACATCCGCACACCGAAGGAGCAAAATGGACATCTCCGAAAGGTTCTCAAAATTTTACAAAGAGAGAAGCTTTCGGAAAACTCTCAAAACGTGTCTTCTGTCGTTGTTAGATCGAGTTTTAATGTCACGTCATCAATGGTGGACGGATCACCATGGATCCAAAAAACGTGGCAGCAATTGTTGATTGGCCAACGCCGACCAGTGTTCAAGAAATTCAAGCTTTTCTCGATTTTTGTAGTTACTACTTGCAATTTGTGAGGGACTACATGCGAGTGTCAGCGCCTCTTTCCGACCTCACTTGAAAAAAAAACGAGTGGTGGTTGGGAGAGAGAAAACAAGAAGCGTTCACTGCTCTACGAAATGCTCTGACCTTGGCGCCAACCCTACAATTAGCCGATCCAATGATCGACTACGTCATGGCTACGGATGCATCAGACCAAGCCATTGGTGGGAATCTTCTGTAAGATCACGGCAACGGCAAGCAACCAGTCACCAACATGTTTTGAAGATTGCGAGGACCTGAACTCAACTACACGGTCCACGAAAAGGAGATGCCGGCGGTCATGCACGCATTCAAGACTTGGCGATGCTACCTGGAGTGTCGCAGATTGCATCGTGTGCACCGGCCACCACGCATCAAAACATTTAAAGACGCTGCCGAATCTTAGCCGACATCAAACCCAATGGATGGAGTTCCTTGAGTCCAGGTTAGACTACAAAATTGAGACTGGCCATGAAAAACCAATCCGGCGGACGCATTCAGCCGCCGACCAGATTTAACATCGGACTTGGCAACCCTATAACTGAAGTAAGAGCCCTACCTTAAGGGGTTCTTCGCACGAGGCTACGATCAACATCGCTGATATGATAAAACCAAGTTGTGGTTCGACGCACCCTACTGGCGACGCCGCTTCACTCGCCAGGTGGTCGTTCCCCGGAACGACGAACTTCTCCGTATGCTACTTAAGGAATACCACGACACTAGTCCAGGTGGACACTTTGGAGAGGACAAGCTGCTGAAAAAATTGGCAAAAAAACACTGGTGAGACCAAATGCAATCCAACGTGGCCAACTTCTGCAATACCTGCGACACCAATCAGCTAGAAACATCTCGTGGCACGAGGCCATCCAGAGTTCTACAACCGCTCCCCATTCCGACGGAACCATAGGCAGACATCTCCATGGACTTCGTCACCGGATTACTAGTCACATCCGAGGGATATGACACCATCCTCGTGGTCATCGAAAGATTTCTAAAATGTCCCAATTCATCCTGAAAACGACCACTGTCACCGCCGAGGGAACGTCCCGGATGTTTGTAAACAACATCGTACGGCTACACGGCGTACCAGATACCATCACAAGGAACAGAGACGGTCGACTTACAAGCACTTTTTGGCACCAACTCATGAGTTGCCACGGAAGAAGAATTCAACTTTCGACGACGTTTTGTCCTGAAACCGATGGTCAAATAAAGTGAAAAAATCAGATGCTCAAACAATTGCTCCGAACACTATGCCAACGTGATGGGACGGATTGGGCACAAAAACTCCCGACCACCAAGATCGCATATGATTCGGCGATTTCCACCGCAACAGGTAAAACTCCATTTGAAGTGGTGTATGGCAAACTTCCCACTACACTTACCAAATTACAATGCCGCAGCAATATTCTAGCAATCAACGTTCAACATCGCGACTTCACCACCATTTGGGAGGAAACACGGCAGACTCTCGCGAAGTCATGAGCAACGATGAAACAAGCAGCTCACCGACATCGCAGTGAAAACATCTTCACAACTGGCGATCGAGTCATCCTGAGCTCGGCGGACATCAAGCTTCAAAGATCCGACTTTTCGAAGCTCAAACCCTAGTGGTTGGGACCTTTTGAGATCAAACGCATGCAAACCCCTGTGCTTGTGCGACTCAAAATCCCCGACACTATGCAAGTTCATCCTGTGTTCCAAGTCAGCAGACTCAAGCAATACCGAGACCCCGGAGAGAAATAGAAAAAACACTAGAGCGTAGGCTGGGATAGAGGCAATGTTGATGCAGCGTGCGGGCTTCCACGCAAGTTGCTTAGTCAGCTACCCCCTCAGTCTGCTGCTCTAAAGTCTATGTCGGAGAGCTCTGGATTTGTTACTCTGAAACGTGCGCGCCAGTGTTAGTGTCAGAAAGCAATTGAAAACTGGAAGTAACTGATTAGGAGTGAAGAATGAACAACAATGGGAGACCCCTCCAAGTTCTAGCTCCCTCCCACTAGTGTAGAACTTGTTACTGAGTCAACCAGCGAATCAGAAAAATAGTCCTAGTCCTATGTTTTCTGGCAGGCAGGGTTTTCTCGATGAGCCCTGCCAGACGCCCGACAGCCCAAAACCCAGGCGTCGTCCGTTTTGCCTGAAAACTGGAACATACCACAACACCAACGCTGCAAACGTAGTCGTGCATTCAGAGTCAGCTAGAAAAATAGCAACAAAGAGTTATGACTGCCCAAACCTAGGCAGTGCCTATGTTGGTCCATGACGTCAACCAACGACACGCAGCAAGAGACATGGGCCCTAGGCAGAGGACGGCGCTACAGACAAAATGGCATAGTCAGAAGTAGCGCTGGGTGCATGCAGGCAGCGTCTGTGGTGGCAGTGACCGCCGGCGGCCCGACCGCTAAGGAGGCCTGCCGATGGAGGTGAGTACGTCGCTGGAGGGAGGAAGCTTTAGCGAACTGCGAGTAGGCCTCAACGTTTGTCAGCTCCACCGGACGACACTTCAATAGCGTCGAGTCTCGCCGTCAGTCATCTGCATGCCCATGTACACAAGCTGGGAGGACACAACAGAGCACAATGAGAAATGCGCAAAAACCAACAGAGAGATCTTCCCTGGTAGAGATGTCCCTCCTCCGCCTCCCGCTCAAGTAGTCGAAGACATAGAGTACGTCATCAAGGACATTCTATGCCATTGACGACGAAGCAAGACAATTGAATATCTCATCAAGTGGCATGGATACGAGGGGCGCATACCATTGGGAGCCCTATGACAACCTCCGAGACGTCGATCACCTCATTGACGGCTAGCACAGTCGTCTTAAGGCCACAACTACACGCGCGTCGGGACGTTGCAGCCAAAAGAGAGGGGGGAAGTGTTAGATGTACACGAGTCCCTAATCTTCTCGAGTGGGCATTTCTATTATTACACAAACAACCCATCCCATCGCGAGAACCGTAATATTCACTACGACAGTTGAGGGCAAGCTGGCCAACTGCCCCGCCCCCAGATGATATTCATGAAGCTTCTTACAATTGCGACCACTCTCTCAAACCCACAAATAGAAGTGTCACTGCCTTTTGGTCTACTTCTCGATGGCTCTTGACGAATCCAGATTTGTAAAGATGCATCGCGCATCATCACCGCCGATTCTCCAAGACTCCCAACTTGTCGGCGGACCTTCTCGAATCCAACCACTCACGACGCGACCCTGCATGCTTTGCTCGACATCTGACCCAACGACCCTGACTATGCTTCATCTATATCTCATCACTTGTATATCTATGTTCGACCATTTTGACACTTGTCGTCAAAGTACACTTACTGCTAGTTATAAACTGCTCGTGTCCCAAATTCTAAATCGTGTTTTGCCTCGCAACCTCTACATGTTCACTATTTACGCTCTGTTCGGCTTAAAATTATTGCTGTATTTATTCATTCATTCATCCATTGAAGACAATGCTTCCTTTTCTTTTTGGAATAGGGGTGAGTATGTTCGTTGATATTTGCAAACATTTTGTTGAAGGTTTGATGGTATTTGACCGTCAAACGTGGAAACAGTCCAGTTGCATAACGCGACACAACTTTGATTTTGCGTGGGAAATTACAAGGGGTTGTTCGTCTAGAATTCTAGGGCAATTTGCATTAAGAACAGTGCGAAGAAAAAATTAAGATATGCAAAGAGAGAATTTGACAACTTAAGCGACTATGCAAAGCAGATGTGTTGACGCATAATCTAAGGGGCATATGGAGATCTGAATTGTGCACGCGTGGCTTCTGGTGAGATACTTTTAGAAACCGTGGCTTCATGTGATCTTACTTCGGATTCCGTGGCAGATAGTTTTCTAAAAACGGATCACGTGGTGGATAGCTGACGGAAGTGAGAGAAGCGTGGTAGATAGTAACTTTGCCGGTCCGGTAATCGCCTCAAAAAAGTTTGTCCTTGAATCATTCAGGAAAACATCCGTGTACCCTGGGTTTCGGAACCGATATTGCCAAACCCCCCCCCGACGTCGAAAGTTTGAGCACAAGACGCCACGGGTTCTATATTTTGAGAACAGAGAGCCCCGAATTCCAAACTTTGGTCGTAAGATGCCCCGTGTGCAGTCGTCGTGCCCCGCGGGGTACATCGTGTCGCTTCGAAGTACCCCCAAATGACGGAGTATTCAGAATGCACTGAAATATACCGCCTTGTCATGGTGTTCTCGGCAGGAAAAGAGGACGTCATGCCGTTCATTACGACCTTCGTACCAACATAATACTGTATCGGAAAAAGTTTTGCATTGAGAGAATACGCCGAAGTAAAAAAAAATTCCACTGATAAAGAATGAAAAATTACCCGACGGGGTACCTTGATAACGCGGAAGTTGGGACTTAGCATCGAAAGGTCTCGTTGAGCTTGGAAAAGTTCGCATTGTAAAACTGAATGACCATCCTCCTCGTCCGAGTGGTCTTTCCTTGCCCGAGCCGTCATGGCTTGCCTCACCCTTTCAAAGCTACGTTGTTGTTACTTAATAAAGTTATGATTTGTTAACTATTCATAATTATTTCTACATTTCTTTAGAAAGAACGGTGGAAACTTCCTGACCGTAATTCCTGTCGAGATGCTCGATGTGATTCGATTTCCACTGCTTGCTTCACGCGTTTGCGTCAAACTTGACGCAACCTCATGGTGTCGGTCGCGGAACAGTGTCCATGGACTGTCGCAATCAAGTAATGATTACGACAGTCCATTCTTGACTGAAATTCAGGTTCTGTTTGAAAATTTTGTTGTGTAAAATTCCTCTCCCTTTAGCTACAAATCGTCCTCGATTCGGTTTTATCCTTTGTGAAGAAGTGGTTTTGGACACGGCCATCCATCTCTGATGATAAAAGCGCTTGTCTATGAGGAGGATAACATCGTGATTTGGCACATCTCAAATTCCAGAGATAGTTCAGCTTTCAAAGACAAAAAATAGTGGCCACGCTTTCTCCCCCTTTACATGAAGCGACCCCGCGACAAGTGCCCAGGCGTCCCCGTGACAGGCTGTCGGGAGTAAGCCAAAGATCATCCCGAGGGCCAATGCCGTTATCCTCTCAAGGGGACTTGTGCCGGGGTGGTACCCCAGAGGGCATGCTTGTTCCGACGGGCAGCGAGTTCCTCCCAATACTCCGCAATTGCCATAGTTGGCACTCGCGACTCTGGCTCCCATGTGTTGTGGTCAGGTCCACAACCGGCCTAGTGGATGAGGTACTCCTTAACCACTCGTGCGTGTAAATTACGCTCACGGTGTTGGAGGATGCGGTGCACCTCACACTGGCCTTTCGCGGTGAGGACAGCAAGAGGGGGTGGCTAAACAGACCCACCTGCTGTGTAGGGTGCAAGGAGACTCACGTGAAAGGTATCATGGATGCGCATGGCTGGTGGGAGGGCCAACCGCTAGGCCACACTTCCCAGCTTCTGTGTAATCGTGAATGGTCCCAGCCATTTCGGCAACATCTTTCGTGCACCCGGCGTTTTTAGCCGCAAATCTTGCGTGCTTAAGAGCACACGATCTCTGATGGAGAACGTCAACTCACGACGTTTCTGGTCAGCACAAGTCTTCTCTCGCTGTCGAGCCACATACAAATGAGCCTTGGCATCCCGCCAGAGGGCATCCATGCGCTCAACAAAGGCCTGGGCGGAGGGCACCTGATCACCGCCGCCCCGGCACTTCACCATTGAAGCGGGTACCACCAGATGCCGACCGTGGTTGAGGAAGAATGGGATAAATCCAGTCGATTCGTTGACCGCATTGCTCACGGCAAACTCGCCTGGGGCCAAAAATTCGTCCCAGTCCTCCATTGTTGGGTCGATGTACATGCAGAGCATCTGCTCGAGTGTGCGGTTCATGCGCTCTGTTTGCCCATTCGTTTGGGGATGAAATGCCAAGGACGTGCTTTGTCGCGTTCCAAACCGTTCTTGCAACGCAAGCCAAAACCGACTGGCGAAGCGTGGATCACAGTCGGAGATGATGCGGAGGGGTAAGCCATGGTACTTGATGACACCATCATAGAAAAGCCTCGCAGTCTCTTCCACTGTGACGCGAGTTGTTGTGGGCATAAAGTGGGCCATTCCTGTTGCCCTGTCCACCACGACGAAGGTGGCATCGTGGATTTTCTTGGTCTCCGGGTGTCCAATAATGAAATCCATGGCCACCGACTCCCATGGGTTGTTCGGAAGCTGTAGAGGCTGGAGGAGCACTGCATGTGCTTTGCTCGAAGTCTTGTTACGAAGGCAGAGATCACACACCATGCATTGCTTCCTGATGTAACTGCTCCACCCTGGCCACCAGTAGTGCTGAGCCAGAGCATATCCAGTCTTTTTCGGTCCAACGTGACCTGAGGAAGGAGGATTATGAAAGTCGAACATGATCTGTTGTCGTAAGTTGTTGACATTGGGGACCACCACCTGCTCGCCATGCCAGTACAACCCGGCAGCCTCCACGAGGCCATGGCGCTCAATGTTCTTCGGCTCAGCGAACCAGGGATCCATAGTGTAGCCCATTCGAATGCGATTTTTAAAAGGGTTCACACTGACCAATGGGCATGGAGGTGGGCGGAGTGGGTTTGTGTGTAATGTTGTCTCCGCCGCAATGACGGCACAGTGGCGGTTTGTGATCTCATTGTTGCTCAGCATGAGACTCATGTGTGATGGGTTTCGGCTCAATGGGTCTGCCACGTTAGCCTGTCCTGGTTTGTACTGCCAGGTGAGTGTGAAGCGACTCAAGTATTCACTCCACTGTGCCTGTCGACGTGAAAGGTTTGGTTGCGGCTGGAAGTACGTGAGAGGATTGTGGTCTATGACCACTGTGATTTGTCCCTCGGCACCTTCAAGATAGCAGCGCCATACTTTGAAAGCATGCACGACTGCCAGTAGTTCCTGATCCCTAGTGGTGTACCTGGTCTCTGCATCTAAGAGCTTGCGGCTCACGTAGGCAACAGGGTGGCCGTCTTGCATGAGCACGGCTCCCAGCCCTGTAACCGATGCACCACAACATACCTCCCACAGCTTTTTTGGATCCGGGAGTGCAAGGACCGGTGCCGAGATCAGCATTGCCTTCACAGCCTCAAAAGCCTCAGTGCATTCTACCGACCAAACCCAAGTGCTCGCCTTCCGGGTCAAGGCAGTGAGAGGGCTCACCAACGTGGAGTAGCCTCTCATAAACCGCCGAAAGTAATTTGCGAGTCCAAGGAAGGAGCGTAGCTGACCGAGGTTCTTGCGTTGAGGTCATTCTTTCACGTCCTGCACCTTGCGAGGGTCCACCCGGATCCCCTCGCCACTAATGACGTGGCCAAGGTACTCCAACTCTGGCTACGCAAACTTGCACTTACTTCTCTTGGCGAAAAAGCGGTTCTTGCGAAGAATCTCAAGCACCATTCTAAGGTGTCGCTCGTGTTCTTCGTGGTTCTTGGAGAAGATGAGGATGTCGTCAAGATACACCAGCACCGACTTGCCGAGGTGTTCCCGGAAGATGTTGTTCATCACTGCTTGGAATGTCGCATGTGTCAGTCCAAAGCAGAGGACCCAAAACTGATAGTGTCCGAGATGAGTTCTGAATGCCGTTTTGAGTACATCCTCCTCCGTGATCCGGATTTGATGGTAGCCCTGCGATAGATCTAGATATGTGAAGACTTTTGCTCCTTGAAGCTGGTCAAATAGGTCCTCGATGCGCGGGAGCGGGTATCGGTTTTTCACAGTGAGTTTGTTCAACGCCCGGTAGTCTACGCACATCCTCAAACCTCCATCTTTTTTGTTCACAAAGAGGATGGGAGCACCAAATGGGCATGAACTTGGTTCAATCCAACCTTTTCTGAGGTATTCCTTGATTTGTGTTTCGGCTTCTTGTCTTTCTGCCGGACTTAAACGATACACCGATCGAAAGGGGGGCACAACCACTTATTCCAGCGGGATGGTGTGACCGACCGCACGCCTGGGTGGCAACCCATCCGGTAGAGATTCAAACACATCTAAGAATTTGGAGAGGATTGTGGCAACCCCTGAGGGTACGTCACTCTCCACCTCATCATCAAGTTTCTTCAGGGTTGCAAGGAAACATCGACAGCCCTGCCTCAGCCGCCGTTTCACTTGGAGTGCTGTGAGGCTGGCTTAGGGAAGAGTTGTAGGACGCTGAATCTGGGGGATTGGAGACAAAGTGATAGTCTGTTGTCCACTAAAGATTCGTAACGTCTTCGAGGTGAAGCACATAAGTGCTTTGTGGCTCACCAGCCATGGATCCCTTAGCACAACATCAAAGGGGTCCATGAGGTCCAACAGTGTTAGGCGAACAGTGGTTATGAAGCCGGGCAACGTGAGTCGTGCTGTACACTTACCGATCACCGGCACCTCCCTATCATCACCGACAATCACCGTGCCTGTACGAGGAGTGTACTTTAACTATCACGTGCGCACAAATGCTCCACTCACAAAAGAGTCATCTGCTCCGGTGTCAGCAAGGATACGTGCTGGAGCACCTGCAAGCTTACCATCAAACTGCATGGTCATTCTTGCCTCAGACTTGCGTAGGAAAAGACTCGATGGGGATTTGCCCTACAAGTGGTAAATGCGATAGGCATGAGTGCTTCTTCGGAGCTCCATCATACCATCCATCTGTTTCCACATGCGGTGTCCTTTTGTGAACGAGGCCAAAAGCTTCCATCCTTTGGAGGCAGACATGTTCATCATTGGACGGACAGGTTCAGCCACCGTGATTGATGTTAGAGAATTTCTCGTGTGAGCCTCATGTGCAGCTTCTAAAATAGAGAACCAAGTTTCCTTTGTAGCAACAACCAAACATGTACGGTTTTCCAGGTTTTCCTTGGTTGCATACACAAGTGGACATGAGCCATCATGGAAGAGGGACTAATGGTTCATGAATGGTGCATAGATTGTGGAGAAACATTATGCTGAAAGAAACTCAAAGTTTTTGAGATCATCATCACAAAACATGAATATTCTACCCTCGTCCTCTCCATGACTCACGGCAATCCCAGATAGCAGTCCACTCATGGCTACTGGGGATCCTGAAAATCCTGCTCATGGCCATGCTGGGGACGGCGAGCGCGTCCGGCCGCTCCTCCCTCAAAATCCTGATCCTCCTCGCGAGGGCGTCCGTGTCCACGCTCGCCACCATGTGCACCAGGACGTTGCATAGCTGCGAAGGCCTGGCCCTGGCGTTGGCCCCCATGAGGGCGCCCCTGGCCTGTTGGGGCATTGCCATGGCCCTGGCGCTGTCCACCTTGCTCCTGGCCATGACCATGGAAACGGTTCTGACCTCCACCATTCGGACGATGCTGGCCACCGCCATGGCGCCAACCAGGCCCGTGGTGCTGCTGGTCGTGCTGCTGTCCTTGCTACTACTGTGACTGTTGTCCGCAATGACGACAGTCACGTGCGATATGTCCAGCATTGTTGCAGATCCTGCAGATGACAGCGCTGTGGGTTGTGTTCTCTCCATCATGACGGCGAAACTTCTTTGACGGCTCCAATGCGGCGTCTGCAGAGCGCTTCGCGGTGCCGCCTATTGGAGCTGGTGTCTCACGTGAACTGCGAATCTCACGCGCATTGCAATCCCAAAGGACAGAGTTCATCTTGTAGACCTTGCAAACACGTGTCACAAGGGCGCGCAGACTCTCCCACTCCTTTCCGTCATCTTGGAGGCAGAAAACCCGAAGCTGCGGGCTGGCCAAACCAGTCAGAAAGAGGTCGATCTTGGCTTGTTCAGTCAGGTGACGCTCGTCCACCTTCTTTGNAGCGCTTCGCGGTGCCGCCTATTGGAGCTGGTGTCTCACGTGAACTACGACTCTCGTGCGCATCGCGATCCCAAAGGACAGAGTTCATCTTGTAGACCTTGCAAACGCGTGTCACAAGGGCGCGCAGACTCTCCCACTCCTTTCCGTCATCTTGGAGGCAGAAAACCCGAAGCTGCGGGCTGGCCAAACCAGTCAGAAAGAGGTCGATCTTGGCTTGTTCAGTCAGGTGACGCTCGTCAACCTTCTTTGTTGTCTTGAGAAAAGTATCCGCATACTTCTCCAAAGACATGCATCCTTGCGTGTAAGCTTCCAACTCTTTCTTCGCCTTTTGGGAGTCAGCGGGTTTGGAAAAGAGCTCGCGCATGAGTACGCAGTACTCCTCCCAACTCGGGTCGGTTTGTAGCTGCTTCTCCTCGCAAAGCTCTGTCAGCTTCTCAAACGGTTGAGGCTTGAGGGAGAGCATCCCTTGAGCACCTCACTCCTCCTTGTCAGCCTGGGAAAGGCGTAGGTGGCGCTCGAGAATTTTGAGGAACGTGTTAACGTTCCCCGTCCCATCATAACGATCTGCCGGCTCCAGTACCACACGGCCGCTGGTCGCACCCATCCTTAGGGCTCGAGGTGGTGCAGCTACGACCCTCATCCGTGGTGTGTCAGCTTGTGCCCGTGGGGCAGGTCCACTGACCGTGGCGTGAAACGCGTTTTGAGCATCCCTGCGTGTATTCTCGATGCTTGCATGCTCACGACGCTCAAAGATCTGCTCCACCTCATCCTCGCCTGCATGGCGAGCCACTCCCACGGCCGCGTTCAGCACCACCCGCTGGTTCGCTACTTCCTTCGCGCAAAGGGTTCTAAGTGCCTGCTCCGCCACCTTTGCTTTGTGCTTAGCAACTACCAACTCGCGGACCATCTTGGCGTTTTCTTCATACAGCCTCTCATTGAATCGTTACGTTGTGGACACCTGTTCACGAAGGCTGGCGCGTACCATGTCACCATCGTACGCTAGAGCACCCATAATGATCATCGCAAGATCCATGTCTTCTACTGAGAGGCGAACACGAAGCTTGTCGAGTTGGCCTTCGACGTTGAGGCGGCGCGCAGCACTACCAAGTGCACGTTCTGCCACCACGGCGCTTGGAGGGTTCGCCCGGTGGCCTCCCTCACCCTCAACACGGGGAACGACACGACCGCCTCCATTAGCACGTTGAGACAGTCGCTCCACATCTGCCTCCTTAGCGCTTCCATCGATGCGGAATTTCCGGCCTCACTGCCTTTGCTTGCGGCATCGTGGGCCTCAGCTTCTTCGTCCATGTCTTGCTCCGCCTCGATGACCACCTGATCCTCTGGCTCGTCTGGGGACTCGTCCCCATGCTCGCCACCGTTGATGACCTCCTTGGAGTTGGCGACAATGGCTGCACCCTCTTCAGCAGCCTTCGAGCCTTCGTTGGCCGGGGTCGGTTGAGCATCGTGGCCAAAGTCGAGCTCAACGATCAACTTGTGGGGTTGCCCATCGCCTTGTGGTTCGACTGCGTGGGCACCTTCGTTCTGTTGCTCGTTGTTAGGAGGCTTTGGCGTCCTATCTCTTGGCGACGCCGGTCGAGACTTTCCCCCTTTCGTCACTGGCTCTCGGCGTGGCTTTGCGAGGTGGCTCACTGGTGCCAACGTCACGCGACGCTCCTTGGACCCCATTGGTTTTTGCTCATTCGAGCGGCATGGGCTTACATTTGGAGGACGCCCCATAACCACAGAAAGTCCGGTCCCGAGGTCTGCCATTGCTTTTGCAAGACCTCGCTACGGGTCACCCTTTCCCAACCTCCTTCCTTTGTTTATGTTTTTTTTAAATGGGTGGAGGACACAGTGGCAGTCAAGGTGTGCCTCACTTCAAACCCTTTTTGCGAGGTGGGTGAAGTTCCCAAAGCTTGCCCTCCTTCACCTTGTTAGAGGTGGACCGAGGTGGCTTTGATGAGTCCCTCCACCATCTTGAGTGGTGGGCCGAGGTTCCCAAAGCGTACCCTCCTTCACCTCGTGAAAGGTGGACTGAGGTGGCTTGTGAGAATTCCTCCTTCACCCTTTTTTTTGGTTGAAGGATGCAGCACGAAATTTCTGAAAGCAAGATGTGGTCACAACTCTTGGAATCCAAAGGAGAGCGAGAATCTCTTCATAAATGGAATAGCAACGGCCAAATGGTGCAAGGAAGGTCTCTAAGTCATGAAATCAATTAGAGAATATTTTTTTGAGCTAAGAAAAAAACGGCTTGAAATTCGGAGGTCCGGAGGCCAAGATATGGCTCCTCCCTTCTCCTTTTCCACCTAGGAACCCGGGGTTGACTCGGAAGTCTCTCTGGCCGTGGAGAAAAAAAAATCGGCCTTGGAGGCTTGATCACTCCAAATTCGCCTTGAATGCCTCCCTTGCCGTTGTAGTAGCTCCTGGCCATGCAAGCAGCTGGTCCAGCAACCCCCTGCTTCGGCCTTCCTCCTCCCGTCGGCCTCTCCTCACGGGAAAACGGATAGTGGCGCGACTTCGCTGTGGACGAGGTGAGGATTAGAGGAGAGAGAGAGATAGAGAGGTTTGGGGAGGGTGGAGTAGTTGGGGCGAAGTAGGAACTCCAAGGTTGGGGAGGGTGAGAGTGAGCGAGTGGTGGATGTGGAGAAGTGGGCGGGTAGCGTTCTGCGAGCGCAACTGCGAAGTGCGATAGTCACTCGTCGATGGGCACACTTCTCCACGTACAATGTGACGAAGTGCACAGAGGGATGAGGACGAGCGGTGAGGTCACCGGTCGTTCTGGCTCTGGTACCGAATGTAACACGGAAGTTGGGACTTAGCGTCGGAAGGTCTTGGCGAGCTCGGAAAAGTTCGCATTGTAAAACTGAGTGACCATCCCCCTCGTCGAAGTGGTCTGTCCTTGCCCGAGTCGTCATGGCTCGCCTCGCCCTTTCGAAGCTACGTTGTTGTTTCTTTATAGAGTTATGATTTGCTAATTACTCACAATTATTTATGCATTTCTTTAGAAAGAACGGTGGAAAATTCCTGACCGTAATTCTTGTTGAGAATCTCGATGGGATTCGATTTCCACTGCTTGTTTCACGCGTTTGCATCAAACTTGACGCGACCTCATGGTGTCGGTCGCAGAACAGTGTCCATGGATTGTCGCAATCAAGTAATGATTACGACAGTCCATTATTGAATGTAAAATTCAGTTTTTGTTTGAAATTTTCGTTGTGTTACAAGCTCGTGCCGGATACACATGCTTCCGGGCAGACTGCGCAAAATTGTTTCAAATCGGGGCATCTTGAGCGAAAAAGACGAGACCGGAGGTGCATGGGAATCACAATCTGCCGCAAGGGGTACATAGCGCTGTCGTCTCTCCAAAACAGGGTACCGCGTAACGTCGCCGCTAATCATTCGAAATGAGTATCCACAAACTTCGTCCTGACTTTCACGAGGTTTCGCAGTTTGACCTGCTTGCGTCAGTACTGACGGAATCATGCGCGGCGACGCTGGNCGTGATTTCGTTTTTTTTAAAACGTGAAACGCCGTGATTGACCAGGCGCAAATCGCACGCCATGAAACATCGTCATCGAAAGCAACCTCCTCGAGGTTGGAGCGGCATTCAACGTCTTTCGACTTTTGGGTCGCGTCTGAAACGCCCCAAAAAAGGTCAACCAATAAGGCTTCAAGGGAACTTTCGGACGGCTGTGTAAGCGGACAAACAGGATGCTTACCATCCCCTTTGAGGAATCATATATCCGGACAAATGAAAGCATTGGCACGACGATGCCAGCGCGATGCAACACATCCAGTACGACCGAGCAAGACTAAGGCATGGATTGAGCAATTAGTTGCTGACAGTAGTTTCTACAGTTATGTAAACATCCGTCCGATTAGGACAACGGCCTGAATCCAACGACGGAAAATCAAACTCCTATTCTCCTTTGCTCCATCATATCTTGAGTTCAATCCGCGCCGTGCCTTTCATTCGTCGAGGCGTTTTATCGGACAGCCGTTCGAGACCTTTGAAACCGCTTTGACATCATGTAATGGCGGCCCACCACCCTCACACCACCTCTATCGCCCTACCTGTGTGGATCGAAGTAAGCGTTTGGCGTCCACCACCTGCACAGTAGGCGGCTTCTTCGAGACTATCGACAGCTCCGGCGGTCGGCACGGCTCACGGCTCGCCTCGACGTTGTCGCTTATACAGCACTCTCCCTGCCTACGTTTCGATCAAACCCATTCGCCGCTCTCCCCGGCTCTCGGTATCACTGCGGCGGCGCATTGCTTCCTGTCCTTGTCGGGGCCGTGCCAGGATATCCGCCGAATCAATCGGAAGGACCACCAGCAGTTCCGCAGCCTGCTCACGCCGGCTACGAACGGAACCAGCTCGACGTTCTCGCAAGCGTCGCTGTGTAACCCACGAGGCCGGGTGGACCCCGCACGGGTGCAACCTGCAGTCCCACGGGTGCAACCTGCAGTCCCTCGCGACCACACCTTGGACCATTTCCAAGGCAGCCTGCTCGCCACTGCCAGGGCGAAGATTCGAGGGGGGTCCGGCTGTCCCTTCCTCTCCGGTCGGCGCTGCTNTCGGCCGGGTCGCTAGACAAGGGCACGTACGATCTCACCGTAAACAACCTGACCTACAAGGTACGAACCGGTTGTCGTTCGCTGAATCCACTGATTTCTCCATTTTCTCCCCCTCCCCCCTGACACATTGCCGGCCGTCAGTGATGTCGAAGCGGCTGGCGAACTGCGCCAGGACCCACCCCGTCGTCACCGATCGAACAAGGTCAATGACGTGCGAATGCGGCTCCCGACCGACACCGATCAGGTGCTTCGGTGCTTTCGCGCTTTGGCGCTTCGGCGCTTTGACGCTTCGGCGCTTTGGCGTTTTAGTGGTTTGGTGGTTTGGTGGTTTGGTGCTTTGGCACTGGACAGACACCAATGAGTTTCGTGGGCATCGATTCAGGTTTCAATAGTTACAATGTGTTTAACGCTGTTGCTTCTCCTTCAACTGCCGCTGCAGCAGCAGCAGTAGCAGTAGTTGCAGCAACAGCAGCAGAAGCAGAAGCAGAAGCAGCAGCAGCAGCAGCAGCAGCAGCAGCAGCAGCAGCAGCAGCAGCAGCAGCAGCAGCAGCAGGAACAGCAACTGCTGTCGCTGCTACTGCTGCTGCTGCTGCGTTTTTAGCTCTGCAGATGGCGAAATGGGTGGGCAAGCCGGTGGAGGGTAGTTCGGGTCTTCGCACTGAAATTCTGGACGTTTTGCTGAGCATCTGACATGCCTTGTCATGCTCCTGCCGCCGCTGCCGCTGCTGCTGTTGCTGCTGCTGCTGCTGTCGGNGAGAAGGGCGGCAACATGCACAAGGTGGTTTCGGCCGGGTCGCTAGACAAGGGCACGTACGATCTCACCGTAAACAACCTGACCTACAAGGTACGAACCGGTTGTCGTTCGCTGAATCCACTGATTTCTCCATTTTCTCCCCCTCCCCCCTGACACATTGCCGGCCGTCAGTGATGTCGAAGCGGCTGGCGAACTGCGCCAGGACCCACCCCGTCGTCACCGATCGAACAAGGTCAATGACGTGCGAATGCGGCTCCCGACCGACACCGATCAGGTGCTTTGGTGCTTTCGCGCTTTGGCGCTTCGGCGCTTTGACGCTTCGGCGCTTTGGCGTTTTGGTGGTTTGGTGGTTTGGTGCTTTGGCACTGGACAGACACCAATGAGTTTCGTGGGCATCGATTCAGGTTTCAATAGTTACAATGTGTTTAACGCTGTTGCTTCTCCTTCAACTGCCGCTGCAGCAGCAGCAGTAGCAGTAGTTGCAGCAACAGCAGCAGAAGCAGAAGCAGAAGCAGCAGCAGCAGCAGCAGCAGTAGCAGCAGCAGCAGCAGGAACAGCAACTGCTGTCGCTGCTACTGCTGCTGCTGCTGCGTTTTTAGCTCTGCAGATGGCGAAATGGGTGGGCAAGCCGGTGGAGGGTAGTTCGGGTCTTCGCACTGAAATTCTGGACGTTTTGCTGAGCATCTGACATGCCTTGTCATGCTCCTGCCGCCGCTGCCGCTGCTGCTGTTGCTGCTGCTGCTGCTGTCGGTGCTGCTGCTGCTGCTGCTACTCCCACTGCAGGTGGCGAAGAAGGTGGGCAAGATAGTGGAGGAGAAGACTCTGCTGAGCAACGTCAACGCCAAGGCAAGACACGGAGAGATGATGGCGGTGGTGGGCCCTTCAGGAGCCGGAAAGTCCACNGGCCGCATCCGCTCGTCCAGTCTCCAGGTGTGTTGGGCGCTCGTCAAGTCTTGCCTTGAGGTGTGCAGTGGCTACTACAGGACATCCCTGTGTGACAGCCTGGTCAGCAGCAAAGCCCTCCCTCACTTGTGAATCGTCACTGACCGGCATAGCGCTGTCCAGCACTGCTGCTGCTCCCTGACAGCTGGAAGTCACTGCGAGGTGATTCAGTCGAGTGCCGAAGATGCCGAGAGGCACGTGGTGTGGAGATGTCTCAGGTGGTGTGGAGACGTCTCAGGTGGTGTGGAGACGTCTCAGGTGGAATTCAGCCACTCGGCATGCCGCAAGTCGGCTTTCCATGCATGAAGTCGTTCAGGATAGGATGGGGATCAGAGGCTGCAGTCTGACCGGCTCGGTTGAGGGAATGCCGGTCATGCGCTGTCCATGAGCCAGGCACAACGGGCGGCTGTCATGCCAGTGGCTCATGCTAGTGGCTATTGCTGCTGCTGCTGTCTGTTGGGTGTGGTGGCAGGGCGAGATTCTGGTGAACAGCAAACCGGTGGACCGCTCGTTCAAGCGCCAGTCGGGGTGAGTGCTCTGGCTAGTCTTTCACAGTGAAGCAAAGTGAGTGAGTGGTTGGCAGTTGGAGTGAGTGAGTGGTTGGCAGTTGGAGTGATTGAGTGGTTGGCAGTCAATTCACAGCGAACAAGGGCGTCTGTCGCACTGGTGTGGTAAGAGGAGTTTACTGGTTGGTTGGGTCTCGAGTCTATGATGGAATAACGGTTACTCCCGGACAGCCGCACTTACGTGACATAGTCGTCCTGTCCTTGCCGCACTTGCTTGCATTCTCATGAGGAGCTGAAAGGTTAGATGCGGTCCAGGCTGGGAAGGATGCACACTGAGTTCTCATTGTTGCAACTTAANCTCTTGCCTCTCGGACAACTCTCTTTGCACTGCATCACGCCGCAGGTACGTGATGCAGGACGATCGGCTCTTCCCCATGGTCACGGTGCGATAGACAGTGCCCTTCAGTGTTTGAAACCTCGCAGAGTGTCCATTTCCTGAAAGTTAAAATTCTGTGACCATTTTTCCTGCGATGCACCGTGCCGCAGGTACGTGATGCAGGACGACCAGCTGTTCCCCATGCTCACGGTGCGCGAGACGTTGCTCTTCAGCGCGCGCCTGCGCCTGCCGGGCACCATGAGTCACGACGAGAAGAAGCAGCGCGTGGAGATGCTCCTGCAGGAGCTCGGCCTCGGCAGCTGTGCCGACACCGTCATCGGCAATGCCGAGGTGCGCGGCGTGTCTGGCGGCGAGAAGCGGCGTGTGTCCATTGGCGTGGACCTCATCCACGACCCGGCTGTGCTGTTCCTGGATGAGCCCACGTCGGGGCTCGACTCAACCGCCGCGCTCAACGTGGTGCAGATCCTGCACGACATTGCGGAGCAGCGGCGGCGCACCATCGTGCTCACCATCCACCAGCCGTCGTTCCGCATCCTCGACCTCATCCACAACTTCCTCATCCTCGCGAGGGGCAATGCGGTGTACAACGGGCCGTACCCGGGCATGATCAAGTACTTCCAGGACTTTGGACGTGAGGTCCCTGAGCATGTGAGTGCCTGGCCGTGACGGCAAGCCATCATGAAAGTCCTTTCAGTCCAGAATGGCCGAAAGGAGGGCGGATCCTCACTTCCTTTGTGTCCGTTCTCCACTGTCTGTGTGTCCGCCCAACTGCCTTTGTGACGGGCCAGCTGTCTTTGTGTCTGGCCAACTGTCGTTGTGTCCGTTCCCGACTGCCACTGGTGACTGTTCTGCCTGCTTGTGTGTTTTGTCCTGTTGCACGTGGGAGTGTTCTGAGGAGGTGTGCGACCCACGCACGCACATGCCCGCGCATCATGGTAGAGCAGCAGAGTAGAAAGGGCCCGCACCTGTGGCTGA
>SZWC01007423.1:113873-128359 GCA_023375785.1 Penium margaritaceum
AAGCAGCATCTCACACTGCACCAATCTCAAGGCAGTGGCCGCCAAGCAGTGGGCCAGAGGGTGTGCCACATGACATGTCGATGCCAGTGGCGATCCGGAGCAAGGTCTGGACGTCTGTGAGGTTTTCTGTGCCACCCGCGGCTGTCACCGACGACTGATGTCTGTCGGGACACTCAGTCTGTACAATGAAGTACCTTGTGTGAAGAGCGGTGCACACAGGTGCGGACGGATGGCGCGCGCTGTCCTCTCTCCCCTCCACCTAAACATATGGAGCGCATGGATGGGTTGCCATGTCCTTGTTTGGTTCGAGGCAAGACTAAGGGGATAGCCAATAAGGCATGCGATAGGCTCTGGAAGAAACTTGTATAATTATTTGGATCATGTTACTTGCAAACCTGCCCATTTGTGTAGCTCTTTCTGCTCCACCCTCCTCTGCAAAAGGGGGATCCAAAACCATAGTATGGGGTAGACTCTCCTAAACAGGCAATGCGTGAATGCATGTCGACGATTCACATGGCAGGTGACGTGGCCTGTGAGCGACGTTTAGTCTCTCCAACCGACAATCGTCGATGAGGAGTTTTCTCCTCACCGACCACCTCTAAGTGAACGTGACATTTTTGTTGGTGAAAACGAAGTCCAAATCTCGTTTTGAAATATTGCAGTGGACATGACAGCCCGAGGGCCATTGAATTGCTCACCTGTGACTACTTGACCAGCATTCCCTCTACCGTTCATGCCCAAATTCAATCCACGCATGTGTATAGTGGTTTTGCCCCATCCCAGGCACCACATATCATACAACATACATGAGAGCCAGAGGCAGCATGCGATGCACAACTCGAACGCAGAAACATGGGCACATTAAAACCATTCATGACAAAAGATGCATGCTGCATCCAGCAGAGAGTAGGAGGCAGAATGTACAAAGTGACATGGCTTCTCTAAGCTCTTTACGTACGTGGCCCAAGATAAAAGACCCCCCCCCCCCCCCCCCAAGCGTGCACGCCCCATACCAGCTCATGGATACAATGCTTACTAAACATCCCCACTGCCCTAACTAGCCATGGGCATGAACCTTAAGTCAGCCATGCCTACATTGACACGTCTGGTCAACCTCAGTACACATTGCACAGCTCATGAATGTTCAGCCGATTCTCTAGCAGCTGCAGCCGACGCATGGTGTTTAGACGCCATGGCACGGCACGAGTCTGTGGAAGTGTGGGGAGCATGTCAGAAATGGAAAGTCTGTGCAGCAGGTTGGGGCAGCAGCGTTGTTGATGCAGTGTGCGGGCTTCCACGCTCGTTGCTTAAGTCAGCTGCCCCCTCAGTCTGCTGCTCTAGAGTCTAAGTCTGGAAGCTCTGGGTTTGTGACTCAGAAATGCGCGCGCCAGAGTTAGCGCCAGAAAGCAGCTGAAAACTAATAGTAACTGATTAGGAATGAAGAATGAGACACAATGGGAGACCCCTCCAAGAACTAGCCTCCCCCCAGCTCTGTAGAGCTTGTTACTCAGTTCAACAGCCGATCATAAAATAGCTGTATTTTCAGGCTGGCAGGTTTTCTCGGTGAGGCCTGCCAGACGACCGACAACCCAAGACCCGGGCATCGTCCGTTTTGCCTGAAAACTGGACCATACCATAATACCAACGCTGTGAACGCAGTCGTGCAGTCAGAATCAGCTAGAAAAATAGTAGCGGAGAGTTATGGCTGCCCGAACCTAGGCAGCGCCTACAGTAGTCCATGATGTCGAACAGGGTCATACAGCATGCAACAAGGACCCTAGGCAGGGCATGACGACGCAGGCGCGACGGGACGCGCTGGACGCATGCAGACAACAATTGCGGTGGCAGTGACCGCCGGCAGCATGACCGCCGAGGAGGCCTGCCGATGGAGCTGAGCACGTCGCCGGAGAGAGGAGGCTCCAGTGAATCGCGAGTAGACCTCAGCGTGCGTCGGCTCCACCAGATGAAGCTCCATCAGCGTCGAGTCTCGCCGTCAGTCATCTGCACGCCGATGTACACAAGCCGGGAGGACACAACAAAGCACAATGAGGGATGCACAAAAAACCAACACTCCCCCATGACTCACAGGCGTAGTGTACATGGGCGGGTAGAGAAACGGTCAACATCTAGACTCCCCCAAGGTACGTAGAGACGCGGGCAGAGACAAAGAGGGCAATTCACGGACGCACGCCGACTGAACTCACAGCGTTCTTGAATGAGTCCCGCTTCAGTGCCTTGGTCAAGAAGTCAGCCAGCTGTCGTGCAGTCTCAACCCATACGATGCTGATGCTGCCGTCATACAACAACGAACGCATATAGTGATACTCAACATTGATGTGCTTTGTGCGTGTGTGATGCACACCGTCATTGTCGGCGATGGCCATGGCACTCTCATTGTCACAATGCAAGGTGATGGATGCGACAGACTGACGCAACTCGGACAGCAGACGACGCAGCCACACACTCTCACACGNGAGACGCGGGCAGAGACAAAGAGGGCAACTCACGGACGCACACCGACTGAACTCACAACCTTCTTGAACGAGTCCCGCTTCAGTGCCTTGGTCAAGAAGTCAGCCAGCTGTCGTGCAGTCTCAACCCATACGATGCTGATGCTGCCGTCATACAACAACGAACGCATATAGTGATACTCAACATTGATGTGCTTTGTGCGTGTGTGATGCACACCGTCATTGTCGGCGATGGCCATGGCACTCTCATTGTCACAATGCAAGGTGATGGATGCGACAGACTGACGCAACTCGGACCGCAGACGACGCAACCACACACTCTCACATGTGCCTGAGCCAAGGGCCACGTACTCAGCCTCAGTAGTGCTGCGTGCAATGCACCCCTGCTTGCCACTGCACCAAGACACAGCTGTGCCCCCGACCAGAAAAATCCAGCCAGTGCGACTCTTACCGTCTGGACTGCCGTCCCAGTCAATGTCGGTGTAGTCCACTACGACGACGGACGGCTGACGGTGGAACATGAGACCTCGCCGAGGGGTCGAGACGACATAGCGCAGTACTCGGATCGCGGCCTCAAAGTGGAGGTGACGCGACTCCTGAGAGAACTGGGCCAGGAGGTTGACGACGAACGCGATGTCTGGACGCGTCGCCGTCGCCAGGAACATCAGTGACCCGATGACCCGCAGATGCGTGGTCACATCAACTCGCTCCCCCACAACAGCTGGGTCGTGACTTTTCAGCTTCACCTGGCCATCGGGTGACATGGGTGAGGATGCGCTAGGCACGAGGGGTAAGTCCTCGGCGAAGCGAGTGGACAAGGTCTGCACATAGGCAGCCTGGTGGACGTGCAGGATGCCCTGGGAGCGATCATGCTCAAGCTCCATGCCCAAGAAGACTGGGGCAGACCCGAGATCCTTCATCTGGTAGGCGGCGTGCAGTAGGTCCTTGACGCGCTGGATGGCTGCCGCGTCTGGCGACGCAATGAGGAGATCGTCGACGTAGACCAGAACCGTGGCGAAGGTCTGACCTCGCGGGCTGACGAACAGTGCGGGGTCAGCAGTGTTGCGCTGGAGGCCGCCACGGAGAAGCGTACTGCTGATTTCCTGGTTCCTACACCGAGGCGACTGCTTCAGGCCATAGAGGGCCTTCCGCAGCCGCCAAACTCTCCCAGTGCCGTCGTCGAAGCCCGGGGGCTGCGTCATGTAAAGCTCCTCACCCTCCAGTGAGCCATGGAGGAATGCGTTGCTCACATCCATCTGATGCAGCTCCCACCCATGCTGGGCAACCAGGCTGAAGAGCGCCCGGCTAGTGGAGAACCGGCCAACAAGGGCGAAGATCTGGTCGTAGTCGACCCCAGGGACCTGAGCGAACCCCTTTGCTGTGAGACGTGCCTTGTATTTGTCCAAGGATCCGTTAGGCTTCCACTTACGCCGAAAGAACCATTTGGCACCAATGGCCTTCCGACCTGGAGGGAGGTCGACGAGGTCATACACGTGGTGCTGTCGGATAGCAGCGAGCTCCTCGGCACAGGCAGCATCCTAGTGTGCGGCCTCAGGGGAGGCTCGAGCCTCGCGTAGGGTGGAAGGGTCCTCTGGGCGCGCTGTGGACCGGACTGAGAGGGCGTGTGCATCACGAGCCTAAGGTGGGATGCGTACAAGTGCAGCCACAACAGCATGCCGATGTTGGTGATGAAGCATGGCGTACCCCAATGCAGAGCTCGGGTGAAGGTCTGCGATGATGGCAGAAGTGGTCAGGCCGAGAGCCTTTTTGCCAGGGTCCCCACTCACGACCGTGGGAGTGGAGGAGACACGTGGAGCTACAGGGGGTCGAGGTGCCACGGGACGGGGAGCGACGGTCTGCGCGCTCACTGTCGGCCGAGGTCGGAGGCTGCCGCCGGGGCCACGTGTGTAGCGCAGTCACGCAAAAGATGGTGCTGAGTCCGACGGGCCGACCGAGGCGGACGGGGCTACTGGTCCGGAGGAGCCAGGAGACGTAACACGCGCTGCTGGGCCAGAGGGGCCAGCGGACACAGCTGGGGCTGCCGGCCCGGAGGGGCGAGCGGATGCGACTGGGGCTGTTGGCCGGGAGGGGCCAGCGGACGCGACTGGGGCCGTCGGCCTGGAGGGACCATCAGAAGCGACCGGGGCTGCCGACCCGGAGGGGCCAGCGGACGCGACTGGGGCTGCCGGCCCGGAGGGGCCAATAGACGCGACTGGGGCAGCTGGCTCGGAGGGGCCAGTGGACGCGACTGGGGCTGCCGACCCGGAGGGGCCAGCGGATGCGACTTGGGCTGCCGGCCCGGAGGGGCCAGCGGACGCGACTGGGGCTGCCGACTCGGAGGGGCTAGTAGACGCGACTGGGGCTGCCGGCTCAGAGGGGCCAGCGGATGCGGCTGGGGCTACCGGCCCCGAGGGACGGAATAATGTGTCACCTGGAAGCGACAGGACGGAGGACGGACTCACCACTCCCCCACGCGACGGGAGGGACACGGACGAGCCGGAGCGGATGAGGTCGCGGGGAAACAGGTCCTCAAAGAAGAGGGCATCGTGGGACTCGACGATGCTGTGTCGGGATGGTTCCCAGAAGCACCAGGCCTTGGAACGACGAGACACGCCGAGAAAGGTGCACGGGCGTCCGCGGGGGGTGAGCTTGCCGCCCTGTTGTGGGATGGGCATCCACACAACGGCTACGGAGCCCCAGACGCGAGCCGAGCGGAGGTCAGCACGCCGTCCGCACCAGTGCTGATAGGGCGTGGAATGGCGGGGAAGGGGACCGTGGGGAACCCAGTTCCAGACCCAGGTCATGTAGGCCATGGCTTCAAAATAGAAGCCATCGGAGAGACCGGACTCGACCCGCATGGTGCGGACGGCGTCGGCCATGGTACGGTTCCACCGCTCGGAGACGCCGTTCTGGGCGGGTGTGTAGGGCGCAGACGTCTCATGGNNTACGGAGCCCCAGACGCGAGCCGAGCGGAGGTCAGCACGCCGTCCGCACCAGTGCTGATAGGGCGTGGAATGGCGGGGAAGGGGACCGTGGGGAACCCAGTTCCAGACCCAGGTCATGTAGGCCATGGCTTCAAAATAGAAGCCATCGGAGAGACCGGACTCGACCCGCATGGTGCGGACGGCGTCGGCCATGGTACGGTTCCACCGCTCGGAGACGCCGTTCTGGGCGGGTGTGTAGGGCGCAGAAGTCTCATGGCGGACACCGCGGGAGGCGAGAAATGTCGTGGCCTCACCCAGGTACTCGCCACCGCGATCGGAGCAAAAGCGGCGAAGGGGGCGGCCACACTCGCGCTCCGCGAGGACAAGCCAGTCCTGAATGGTGTGGGAGACATCGCTCTTCTGCCCGAGGCAGAAGACCCAACGATAGCGAGAGTAGTCGTCCGTAAGAGTGAAGACATAGCGGCCATGCTCACCGACGGACTCGGTGGGGAGAGGGCCCATGACGTCCGAGTGGACAAGGTCAAGGGGGGCGGACGATTGGGAGGAAGATAGGGGGTACGTGGACCGGTGCATCTTCCCCTGAGCGTAGTCAATGCATTCAGTGGGGCACGGGAGAGGGAAAGTCCCTGGATCAATGCCCTTGGCCGGCTGGGTGCGGAGCATGCTCTCTATTGCGGAAGAGTGAACGTTGCAAAGGCGGCGGTGCAAGAGGCGGGTGTGCTAAGGAGAAAGCGTGCTGGTAACTAACACATGACCGGTCGCAGCCGACGGGGAGGAGACGAGAAGGGAGGAGGAGAGGCGGGGAACGTGCCACAAGTTGCCACAGGCAGTGGCGTGCAGGACGACAAGACCCGAGGGACGCAACGACACAGTGCAAACACCACGTGAGTGCACAACGTCCATGCTCATGCAGTCAAGGGCAATCACGGACAGGAGGCTGAGCTCAAGACCAGGGACGAAGAGAACATCGGTCAGAAAGACGTCACCGGCCGGACCACGGAAACGAACGACGCCTACCCCACGGACAGGCAACACCTGTCCGGAGCCCATCCAAACAGCGGAGACATCGCCGAGGGGACCGAGCATACTGAAGGCCTCGCGAGAGGCCGTCATGTGATGCGTGCCCCCGGAGTCGATGATCCAGGTCTCAGCAGGGTCCTAGACAGGGGTCGCCAGATTAGTCACGGTCACATGGCAGGAAGCGAGGGACGTGGACACGGTGGAAGGAGGCGCGAAATGAGACTACCAGTCGTCAAGCCATGCAATGTCGTCAAGGAGTGGGATGGGGGAGATCACGGGAGATGACGAGACAGACGAGGGAACGGGACACGACCGCAGCTTAGTTTCAGTCATGCACGGATGGGCTGGAGGGAAGGAGGTGACGCAACTCGCACTTCCCTGGGGAGGAGGGCAAGGAGGCCAAGCTAGAGCGCGATGAACTGCTCCAGCTGACGCTCTCGGGATGACGGCCCAGGAGTGGAGACGGAATGCGGAGTGACGGTGCCGGAGCCCGGGTAGTAGGAGGGCTGAGCCGGCAAAGAAAGCGGAGGTGCCAACGGCTGAGGGTAGTACTGCGACGGGTAGTACTTCTGCGGTGCGGGTGTGTACAGGTCAGGCAGAGCTGTCGGAGTGGCAAAGCTACTGGACGAGGTCGGAGTGGCAGGACCAGCAGCAGCGACAGTGGCAGAGGCGAGGCGGCGCTCCCGCTAGCGTCGCATGGTAGTGATGACGCGGGCCTCGTCCGTCAGGAGAGGGCACGTGTACCACCCGTTCCCGGGCTGGCCACAGTTGTGGCAGACCGAGCCGCCACCACTGGAACCGGTCAATGACTTCTGCTGTTGCTGTTGCGATGGACCCTTACCCTTCTCGTTTCGGCTTTTCTTCTTCTTCCCCGAGGGCGATGGGGTAGCTGCGACCGGGGAGGCAACGGCCACGGAGGCAACGGCAGGGGCGGCGACCGCAGGGGATGTAAGGGCCTCCGCGCGATGGAGCTGGGACTCCTGGCGAGCTTCCTCAATGCGGAGGAAGAGCTCATATGCCCAGGGCATGAGAGTGCCCTGGGCCTCCATAGTCGAGAGTACGTCATGAGGATAGTGGACGAAGACGTCCGCGTATGCACTGGTGGCGCCGCGCTTGATGGTGAGGAGTGCGGACAGAGGGGGCGAAGCAGATTTGCCGAGTCGACGGAGGATGTCCTCCACCCGCTGCCAGTAGGGAGTGACCATCTCGGTCTCCCCCATGTGCAGGGAGTTGAACTCCCGAAGCAGACGGCTGATCTCAGCGTTGCTGGACAGGCGATGGGGTCTAGTGAGGACGTGCCATGCGGCTGCAGGGTCTGGGATGTCACCAGCGATGAAGTCGACGAGGAAGGGCTCCAGGGCAAGGCGGGAAGCTGTGGGGGCGACTGGTACAAGGGCACGGACGGCGCGACCAGCGTCATATAGCTGATCGGCATGGTGGGAGTCGTAAGGGAGGATGTAGTAGGCCCACAGACCCTCATCCTACGCCCAGATCCGGAAGCTGAGCTCCTAGCTCCGGAACTGCTCGCCGGCCTGAAGCGGCGGCGGAAGTGTCTCAAAGTCCTTCTGCCTACGGCCGGCACCCAAAGTGGGGCCAAGGACGGAGGTCACTGTTTGCCGTTGGCGCTGAGCCTGCTGCTGAGCTAGGTAGTACGTGGCGGCGGACACAACGGGGCTGGCGTGCCCTGGACAGGTGAACAACGGCAGCGCGCTGGTGGCGGTGTGGGAGGCGACAGGCTGTAGCGCTGTAAGCTGTTGTGTCAAGGCGGCGAGTTGTTGCTGAAGAGCAGCAAGTGGGTCAGGGTTGCCGCCAACGTTACATGTGGGCTGCTGCTGCTGCTGCTACTGTTGTAGGGGCGGCGGCTGCTGCTGCTGCAGCGGCGGTGGCTGCTGCTGCATGGGCGGTGGCTGCTGCTGCTGCAGCGGTGACGGCTGTTGTTGTAGAGGCGGCGGCTGCTGCTGCTGCAATGGCGGCGGCTGCTGCTGCTGAGGCGGTGGCGGTTGCTGTTGCTACTGATTCGGCTGCTGCTGGTGCGACGGCGGCAGCTGATCTTGCCGTGGCGGTGGCGGCTGCTCCTGCTGCTGCGGCGACGGCGGGTGTTGCTGCTACACCTGCTGCAGCGGTGGCGACGGCTGCTCCTGCTGCTGCTCCTGCGGCGACGGCGGCTGCTATTGCTACAGCGGCGGCGGGTGCTGCTGCTGCTACTACTGCTGCAGCATTCGTTGCAAGAAAGGAGGGGTAGGGGTCCCCCCACCAGAGGAGGACCCCTCCTCGCCGGGACTACCAGCCATGTCTTAATGTCCCTTGTTTTTTTTGTTTTTTTTGTCTTTGTCACAGCGGGCAGCAGCTCGCTGTCTGCTGCAAGCAGCGAGCTGTTGCTCGCCTGGCAGCAGTGAGCTGCTACTCGCTGGCAGCAGCGGGCTGCTGCTCGCTGCTTGCTCGCTGCGAACAGTGTGCAACAGCAGCTGCGACTGGCAGCTGCCAGCTGCTGCTCGCTGCTACTGCTACTACAGCTGGCCGCTGCTGCAGCTTGCTGCAACAGCTGCTACAGCCTGCTGCTGCTACTGCACGCTGTTGCAGCTGCTGCATGCTACGGCTGCTGCCTGCTGCCGCTGCGGGCTGCTGCTGTTGTGTGCTGCTGCTGCTGTTGCGAGTTGCTGCTGCTGCGGGCTACTGCGAGCTGCTGCTTTCTGCCTGCTGCTGTTGGTGGTGCCAGTCACTGCACCTGGGTGACGTTGCCCCTTGCGTCGTCGCCCACAGACGTCAGACGTTGCCTGCCGCTCACCTCCTCGCGTCACGCGTGGGGGTCAGTGCTGCCGAAAAAATTTCGGCAACATTTACCCTGGCCTAGTGGCCGTGGGAAGAAATCTGACACCGCCACCAGGAGGGTCAATGCTGTCGGAAAAAATCCAGCAGCATTTCCCCTGCACTGGCGCGTATGGGGGTCCGCCGGTGTTGTCTGGCACCCGTTCGCCAGTCTTCTGCTGCTGCTGCTACGCTCTGGCTCTGATATCAAAGTGGAAAGTCTATGCAGCAGGTTGGGGCAGCAGCGTTGTTGATGCAGCGTGCGGGCTTCCACGCTCGTTGCTTAAGTCAGCTGCCCCCTTTGTCTGCTGCTCTAGAGTCTAAGTCTGGAAGCTCTGGGTTTGTTACTCAGAAACGTGCGCGCCAGAGTTAGCGCCAGAAAGCAGCTGAAAACTGATAGTAACTGATTAGGAATGAAGAATGAGACACAATGGGAGACCCCTCCAAGAACTAGCCTCCCCCCAGCTCTGTAGAGCTTGTTACTCAGTTCAACAGCCAATCAGAAAATAGCTCTATTTTCAGGCTGGCAGGTTTTCTCGGTGAGGCCTGCCAGACGACCGACAGCCCAAGACCCGGGCATCGTCCGTTTTGCCTGAAAACTGGACCATACCATAACACCGACGTTGCAAACGCAGTCGTGCGGTCAGAATCAGCTAGAAAAATAGTAGCGGAGAGTTATGGCTGCCCGAACCCAGGCAGCGCCTACGGTAGTCCATGATGCCGAACAGGGTCATACAGCATGCAATAAGGACCCTAGGCAGGGCATGACGACGCAGGCGCAACGGGACGCGCTGGGCGCATGCAGACAACAATTGCGGCGGCAGTGACCGCCGGCAGGACGACCGCCGAGGAGGCCTGCCGATGGAGCTGAGCACGTCGCCGGAGAGAGGAGGCTCCAGGGAACCGCGAGTAGACCTCAGCGTGCGTCGGATCCACCGGAAGACGCTCCATCAGCGTCGAGTCTCGCCGTCAGTCATCTTCACGCCGATGTACACAATCCGGGAGGACACAACAAAGCACAATGAGGGATGCACAAAAAACCAACAGTCAGAATGTGCACTCGCATGCAGCTGAGGAAGCATGAGCCGACAGGAGAACCATCAGCCGCCTTGAAGTGGACAAGCTTCTTGGTTAAGCAGGCAGTCCAGAACTTGATGATGTCGGCGCTAAGCCTCGGCATTCAAGAGCATTGTCGCTCCCAGATTCGATGCGTGTTTGTCATCGCTTCAGTGATTTTCGAGTCGCACTTGGTTGGGTGAGAAGTTTCTGTGGCGGAGGATGCACACGCTGTTGTTGACTGACTTTGTACGCGAATTGAGGCATTACTTGCCTGCGCGCCTTGTCGTCGAGGGAAAAATTATTCACGTTTGCCAAGGCCTCGTCTGCGCACTCCTCCAGCTGCTCGCCGATGGCATACAGTCTGGTCTCGTGGAGCAAGGGGCATCGAGGCGTCCAGCCATCACTGAAAATGTGTCCCACATGTGTCCGCTTGCTCCCCACCACGCTGGCGTTGTCACATTTTGGGATGTGCACGTCCTCCGTGCCTGATGATGATGCGCCATCATTGTTTTGACAAAGGACCATGGATGAATTCTGCAGCCAGGATCCTTGAGGACCTGGCCACTGAACATTGCACATGGTTGCATGCGCACCCTACTCCAACAAAAATCTGTTCAAGAAAAGAGGCAGATGTCAAAAGGACGCCTGAATAGATCAAGCCTGTGACTCAGTCGAGACGCATATCGCATTGAAGTCTTCTTCTCACATCTGCAGTTGGTCCAGGACGGTGCGCTGCAAGTCCTCTAAGTGGATGTCACCATCATCGCCATTGAACGTGTCCTGGAGAATACGTCTTGTTGAAGCGAGAGTCGAGAAACTTGCCTAGCTACTGAGAATCTCCACTGTGGCCATGGTACATCGTGATGCAGTCATCGGCTTCATGCAGGATGGGCGTAATGGTGCCCACCCGCAATGCACTCACGCAAAACTCAGTGCGATGCATATGCGTCACGTCCACTACGGACATGCGCAAAACTACACGAGCAACAACAGCTGCTCGCGGTAGATCCGATGGGCGGTGACATCCGCGTTGGTGATAGGAGTCGTCCGCCTTGGGCGACCATACATCCATGGTAAAGCTGATGCTGCTCGTGCACTTCTAGAGCATCTATCAAATGGCTTTGTGGAAGTGAGGCTAGGCTTGAGTTATGTGAGGATCAACGGTTTGTTCTGAAAACAAGATTGCAGCAGGGTTTTCATGATGAAACAGCTCCTGCAACCAGTCAGATGCAACAGCAGCAAATTCCATCTCATTCTCAACTATAGCCTTCCAAATGAAACCGTAGGGAAATGGAACATTTCAAAATGAGCGAATAAGTTAAGTTAGTTTACATCATGTCCTAGTTCTTCAACATGCCACTAGGCTGTGGAAAGATCACCCGATAGGCAACAGTCTAGAGCAACAGACTGAATGTGATCAAGTCCAATGAATCATCGGCGCAGGAGAAAGATGTGGCTAGGAAGTGAAGTACATTCTGCGCCCCAGATTCAAGCCCATCGCCAATGGTAGCCTCTAGGGACAGTGCTGCAATGGCAAACACAATGGCTGCCCTCCAGATGTTCGAAGTGCTGAACAGAATGTTGTTACTTTTTTTATGCTGCAGCAGCTGGAATAAGCAAACATGTGAATCCACAGTCTGCAAAAACAATTTGGTTCCTGTACAAGCTATAGCTTTTGTCGCCTTTGGTGTGCCTTGTCATCAAGAGAGAAATTATTCACGTTTGCCAAGGCTTAGTCTGCAAACTCCTCCAGCCGCTCGCCCATGGCATGCAGGCCGGTCTCATGGAACACAGGGCGTTGATGCATCTGGCCATCACTGAAAACGTGTCCACTTGCTCCCCGCCACACTGGAGTTTTCACGTTCTGGGACATGCAAGCCCTCCGTGCCTGATGATGGTGCGCCATCATTTTGTGACAAAAGCCCATGGATGAACTTTAGCAGCCAGGATGCTAGAGGACCTGGCTGTTGAACATTGCACATGGTTGCATGTACACCTTCTTCCAAAAAAAGCATGTTCAAGAAAAGAGACCAATGTCGAAAAGACGCCTGAATGGAACAATCCTGTGACTCAGTCGAGACGCATTTCATGTCGAATTCTTCCTCTCACATCTGCAGTTGGTCCAGGACGGTGCGCTGCAAGTCCTCTGCAACCATCATCGCCGTTGAACGTGTCCTGGTAAGTCTTGTTGAAGCAAGGGATGAGACACTTGCCCAACTACTGAGAATATCCAATGTGGCCGTAGTACATCGTGATGCAGTCAGCCACTTCACAAAGGATGGGCGTAATGGTGCTCTGGAAAACGTGGAGTTTGGCAAGGGTGTCTGAAAAGGACTCATGTGCAACATGCATGGCAGCATCAACAGTTGCTGCTGAGCCAGAAAAGTGGTTGAGGAGGGCGTTGTAGAACGGCACCGGGAGACCAATCATTGGGTATGTATCACCTGACATAGCTGAAAAGAAGCAGCCTTCCACAGCCACTTTACTGTTGGGGTAGTGCTTGTTGTGATGCGCCAATAAAAGATATCTGACAGCCACTTTGCGGAACCAGCTGCGTGAGACAAAAGTGGCCAGGATGGGGAAGTGATTGATGATGCTTTGAACCACAGTGCAGCCAAAGAATTTTCCAAAGGCAATATTGCAGTGTGGTTGAATCACCAAAAAACCTTTCCCTTCGTGAAGCCAGGGCTGCTGCACCAAAAAACATCTCCTCCATGGACTCGTTGGCTGAGGCATCGTCTATGGCGACACAATCCGCCTGCACCCACAAACCACACCCGCAATGCACTCACACAACAGTCGGTGCCATGCATATGTTCGCAGCCCACTATGGACATGTGCAAAGCTACATGAGCAACAACAGCTGCACGCCGTAGATCCGATGGGCGGTGAAATCCACGTAGTATTTTTCTGCCTTGGACAGCCACACATCCATGGTAAAGCTGATGCTGCCAGTGCACTCCTAGAGCATCTGGCAAATGGCTTCGTGAAAGTGAGGCTAAGCTTCAGTTATGTGTGGATCAATGGTTGTTTCCAAGAGCAAAATTGCAGCAGGGTTTTCATGATGAGACATCTCCAGCAACCAGTCAGATGTTTAGATTCTTAAAATGGTTTGCAAACCGTCTTAAGAATCCAAATACTACTGTGTTCCCCTCCCGTGTTATTCTGGCTTGGACCTTGCCACCAAAACTGCGGACACACCTGGTTAAATCCAGACTGAGAGAGCCCTTGCTCGAAATTGGCTGGTTACTTCGGAATTGTCGAAGACCCTGGGCACCGCGAAAGCAATCAGCGCAGCTTGGCTGCGAACTGTGGCAGTGCCTTGGGACCACCCCATCACGCACCTTGAACATGCCTAGTGGCTCCCCACCTACCTCAGTTGTTTTCTTGTCTCTTTCCTGTATGAGACTGACTGGTGTCCTCATGATGTACTAGGTGATGTTGAAGGCCTTGCAGCCGAAACGCATCCGAAACCAAAGACTGAGCAGAATGCTGTCCAGACCTCAAGGTATTGAGCAGAATGCTGTTCGTTTTTTCGTTGCTGCAGCAGCTGGCATCAGCCAATACGTGAATCCAGTCTGCAAAAACAAGTTGTTTCCTGTACAAGCTATAACTTTTGCAATTCTGCAAGGGATGGGAAGATGGAGAAATAGAGCAATGGAATGAGGGAGTGAGTGACTGGGGGGGTGACTGTGCAAAAAGAAAAAGTGAGCGCACGGCAACATTGCTCATGGAGATCCAAGAGGGAAAGCGTCACCACACTGATGCATCATGCAGTACGACAATGAACTCAGTACGACAAGGTGTGGATAGAAGTTGTATTATCTCAAGTATCATGGAAACAACTGTGAGTAGTGAGTGGGTGAGGGACAACTAGATGAGTCTGCATTCAAGTGCATGCTTACCTGGCCTTATGTTAGACCGGCGAACATGTAAACAGCGTTTTTGGTTTAAGGTAGAGGTGAAGTTACGCTGCAAAGAAAACAGAAAGTTTTGTGATTTTTAAATGGTGAAAATTTCAATTCTCTGACGATTTCTTAATGCTTCAAGGACATATACACATTTTTCAAAACATATATGGGGCATGTTCGAGGTCGTGGGTACTCAACGAGTACGACGCATGCAAATTCACAATGTCATAGGAAGATTCTAGAAACATCTTTGAGAACTCGGGGGGGGGGGGGGG
>SZWC01007424.1:8597-28597 GCA_023375785.1 Penium margaritaceum
CCCCATCATGAGAGGGTCGACGACATGCCTTGGGACTACTCCCAAAACTGCCTCATGGGAGTGTCCCTCCTGTGACCATCCAGCAGCAGCAAAACCGAAGGCCTGGCGGCCAGGCATGCAGCCAAAAGCAATAGGCTCATTATACTCGGCGTCGAGGAAGGCGGCCGCCGCCAGGGCGAGCTTCTGGACGTATGTGACGGAGCCGAAGTAGGTCTTGACAGCCGGGTAGAGCCACAAGCCGGGAGAGTGGCAGAGGCAGAAGCGGAGAGTCTCAGATGGGTCACCCAGCATCCGGTGGCAAAGCCCGTTGACAGGAGGAGCGATGCCATGGTGCCAAAGCGGAGTCGGCGGCCGGGCGTGCCTGTAACTCAACACGTCCTGCAGGCGAAAGTGAAATGAAAGAAATGACCCTGTTTGAGTCAGAGCGCCTATGAAAAGTTGAATCACACGGGAAGTGAGACGAACGAGGTAGGGACGCCGAGTATTCCGAGATGCTTTGGAGACAATTGGGAAAACGAGAAGAAGCAAGTTGGCCTCTGCCTACAATCGAAGCCCTGATGAGTTGACTGAGGATGTAAAAAAGTCAAGTTTTCAAACGATGACGTTCAGGGCGAGTCGCATCATGCGATACTGGAAACCCACCTGCAACAGGTTGTTCTTGTAGCCAGTGGAAGACGGAGGTGGGCGCGAGCATCCAGCTTCAATTAAAGCGCGAGGGCACCGTTGATTTTCGGACGCCTCGTGCTGCGCGGTAGAGGACGTATTTCGATTGCGCGACGAGGGCAAAGTTGACGACGAGGTAAATGGCCGACCCAGAGGCTTGAGCAAACGCCAGATCGGCATTCGCAGGAGGACAGAGGGGAGAATGAGATGAGAGTATGTGCACGGTCCGTTCTCGGGCTGCAATTGCTTAGTATGTTGGTCTGCGTTCGTTTTCCGACGCTGAAACGTCCGAACAAGGGATACGCACGGATGCGTAGTGTGTCGATGTGTGCCGTTGGCTTGCGGCCACTGACTTTCGAGATGAGGTGCAGGGAAGGATGTGGTACAAGAGCAGTGCTTGTCTTTGTGGATTGAAAAAAGACGGCGTGGAGTGAGTGACGGACGGCATCTTTTCATCGCACCCCGTCTCTGTGCGAGGGAAAATGCGCAGCGCTAGTGCGCGAACGGTCCCATCACAAGGGATTGTGGATTTTGGCGGCCCACCAAACGACAGTGCGGTGGTGGTGTGGGCGACGTTGGGTGCCATGGTGACAGGCCGTGATCGACGTCCACTAGCTATGGCAAAGGCGTGACGGCATTCGTTTTGTGCCACCCTCCGTATGCCGTATGGCCCACCAATGTGATGTGACCATGCACACACCACGCACTTCCGCCGTACAGTGGTGATGTCACTGCTGTCCTATCTGCTCTTCCAGTGGGAAGACCGAGTGGCGGGAGACCGAATTCCATGTACGAACAGAAGTATGAAACCGCTGATTGCCCATGCCATCCACACGCGCCATGGCCCATGCCGTTGGAAATAGCCGGTGGGCCACTAGCTGCCCATGTGGGTACGTCCCGCGCCGGCGCATTTCGCGACAAATCCTGTGGAACGGCCTTCAAGCTGACAGGGAGCGCGAAAAAACTTCAGGAGGCCGTCATGCGCGGGAATCTTTCGCACAGTGGTGGCCCATGACTTCGAAAGGCTTCGCGCAGGTTGGGTTGCGCACAAACGTCTGTGCTCGGGCAACTATCTGCGGCTCAGATTCTGAGCCTTCACGGGCAGAGCGTTGCGGCTGCATGCAAACGGCCGCGACGACGTGAGCAGAAACGAGCGTTTAGTCGACGCGGCTCGATCAACATTCCTCACTTTGACATGACCGCTACCTTTTCGGGTATTTCTTCTGGGCTACTTCAACTAACAGGAGTTAGGGCGAATTCATCACCAAGAAGCAATGAATCAACCAAAAGGCATGATGTCAAAGCCATGTCAATATGAATTCAGGGATATACATATATAAATAATTACATGAATACCAGAAATTAAGTCTCATTCAGCACTTTCCCCCAATTTTGCAAGGACTTCATCACATGTGCAATTTCGAGCAAAACACAAATGTTGAACAAGTGAGACGTATGGAGAAAAAAGACGAGGAAATTTGGCACATTTATTCAATTTGGAATAATTATTGATTTTTATTTTATGATGTTTCTTGAAAATTTTGAGGGTTTATGTATAAGTACGGAAACAACATGGGAGCATCCTTGGTGCTACATCTCTGACATACTTAAGTCCCTAAATCCTGTGCACGAGGATTTATCCCCTCCAATTTATGGACCACCACATGTAAACCTTTGGAATTTTGCGCTGCACGGATGATGGCACTTCGGCCACCTACCCTCACATAAAGTATTCCATCACGGAAGGGATTGACAGGTTTGACCACTTTCTTGTGATTTGTGACAATCTTGTCAACCAATACACTTTCCTGTGACCACTCGGCCATGTCCATACTCGTGCAGATCCTTGATGCGGACACTGGTGGTACCGGTGCGTCGCTTGGTGGTGGACTACTAGCTTGGAGCTGACCGACGACCATTCTAGAGCTCTAGACGCTGGCCGAGACCTCTCGCAGTTTTTCTACAGCACGCAAGAGTTTATCGGTGGACTGGCCGTGGGCCTGATTTGCATGTTTTTGCACTGTGTGTCCACCGTTTGATGCCGGATGCATGCATGTGACCAGTCGTAGCGTTCGGCTGGTGATTCTGCACGTCTAGATTTAGACGGTGTGGCGTTCTGACATGTCTGTGCCGAGTTACTGCCAAAACAGTGGTTTTGGGCTGGTTTTAGGACAGAGCGTGTGCTGCCGTGTGCGACACTTACTTTGCGCCACACCACGTACTTATGCCATGGATCTTTCATTTGTGGTCTCTCTCTGCAAATGGTATTGAAGCATTATGACACTTTGTCTTGTGTCTCCTAGCCAGACCCTTGCCGTTGTGTGCACGACTTGTGATTGTCGTCATTGTGTGACCTTGCACAGACGCCTAGTTAGCAGCAGTGTCACGAGGAGGCTTCCACACATCTTTTCATGGTATCAAAGCGGTGAGACAGTTCTCGCCAAGGTGAGAAGTAGAGACGCAACTGAGCACCAACAGTGAGATTCACCGCTGCAGTAGATCCAGAGGGACCTGTCGACGAGAGCTGTCTGCCATTCACGTCACCCACCATCATCACGTGAGAGTGCATTACCACCAACTGCTAGCAGCAGTAGGCGACAGCTACTGCAGGCTGCAGCAGTTAGTAGCTGACAACATTAGCACTAGCAACGGCAGCAGCAGGCCGTTGTCGCAGCAGGCGGCGGCGGGCAGCAATAGCAATAGCGCGCGGCAGTAGCAACGTGCAGCAACAACAGCGCGTAGCAGGAGCAGGGCGCAGCAACGTTGCATAGCGCCGGCGGCAGCAGCGGCGGGCAGCAGCAGCAGCAACATTGAGTAGTAGCAGCACGGTTGTAGCGCCCAGTGACAGCAGTGCGCAAAAGCCGCAGCGCGCAGCAACTACAGCAGCAGCGCGCAGCTGCTGGCACAACTGCGCACGCAGTCGTGCAGCTGCTGTTGCAGGTTCCAAATCAGTAGCAGCAGCAATTGAGCGGAAGCTGCTGCGGAGCTTCCGCGTAGCTTCCACGCGGCTGCTACAGAGCGGCCGCCTGCCCGCGCAACAACCGTGAGGGTTGTCAAAAAAAAGGGGGAGGGCTATCCCAAAGTCAGTGGTTTTGCTGATGTCATGAGATTTGTGTGACGTAAGTAAACCTTTTGCTGTCGTCAGCACTTGCCTTAGTAAAATGTTTGGTAAGAAAAGTCAAAAGTTGCCAGCCTTTGAACTTCTCCAGAAACGCCGACGGTTCTGCAGTCCAACCAGTTTGAAATCCCGGCCCATACTGAGCGCTGACATGGCTCCGACCGGTGATACAGGCAAAAGACCATCAGATCCCTCTTCTTCCTCTTCACGGGTCATGAGCCCACGCTCGCAGGCTATTGAGGACCTGCGGAGTCAGCAGGATGAGATGCGCCGTCTGTAGTAGCAGCACACTGACGCCGTGCATACTCTCACCGAGCTTCTTCGTGGTCAGTCCACGGCCCCACGGCAGACTTCCGAGGGAGCGGTTGGTGTCGCACCCTCCGCACAGTAGTCAGCACCAACGCCGGTGATAAGAGCAGGACACGACCCGCAATCTCTTGATCCTTGGGATGAGGACCTCGACATGCCAGACATGGAGGGTGGCTCTCACGAAAGTGAGATTCGTCTGCTTCAGGAGCATTTTAGTCAGCCCCAGACGAGCTCTCGGCCCCCACACACGACTCATTCCTTTCTTCCCGCGATTCGATCCTCGCCCGATCTCCACCCTAGTGAATTTCCTCTTCCCGACGTCTTACCCATCCCTTGTCCTTCTTAGCCAGCGGTTTCTCTCCATATGGAGCGGCAACCCAAGGATTTTGACACACCGCCTCCACAATATGTCAGCGAGAACGGTTTCGACTGCTAGGAGATCCTTTTCGAGGTTTGGGCCACTTCAGAGGTAGTGTGGCTGTACTACCACAGTTCATATCAGACTATGGATCGAGCACAGGTGCTGACAGCGGCTAGGGCGATGCGCGGACTCCTTTACGCCACACCGCGTGAGACCGTTGTCGACTTCCGCTCGTTTCTTGGAGAGGCCGACACAAGTGCAGGTGGTGATCCACGTGGAGGCTGGGACCTGCCATTATCCTTGCTTGCTACAGAGACGCACGCAACCTGCGCCACCCACATTTATGCTTTCCACTCCCTTTGTCAGGGACCTACTGAGTCTGCAAGCGACTACTGGCGACGCGCCATGCGCATCTACACATGTCTTGGGACCTAAGGAGGTACACTGCTATGGACTCTCCGCACGATCATGCTCCGAGTTTGCCTCGAGCACACAGACATCTTCATGAGGTATAGCGACGCTACGCTCAAGCCCTTCTCCACCTCCCTGTAGCTTCTTCCATGAACGCATCAGCTTTTCCTTTAGGCGACTTCCACCCGTGAGGCAGCCGTGGCTCATCAAGAGAGTCCCCTTGCTGCAACAGTCATCGCGTCACCATCGACGCCCCTCCTGTAGTCTACTCCTCCATCCTTTGGCACCTCCTCCTCTTCCCCTTCCAGCCGGATTACCCCGACTCAGACACAGGGTGTGGTAGTAGCAGCACAGGGGAAGAAGGGGAAACAGAGGCAGGGTTTGGGCCATCAGCAGTCACAAGAACAAAATTCATCAGGTGGTAGTAGTGGACGCTCTGTTCACTGCTTCAAATGAAGAGGCAATTATCGCTAGACCGAGTGCCAGCAGCCGCTTGATTGGGCGCGGATGACATCTGGGCTTCAGGCTGTGCATGCACTACGGTCTAAGTCGAGCAGCACATCCTCTGGGCGCGCGGCAACCACGAGTGCAGCAGTTCCCGCTTTATCATCGGCGAGTAGTGGTGACCCGGACCCACGTGACCGCACCATCGCCGAGCTCCGTCACCTTCTAGCATTTCGCTTTGAGGGAGGTGCGAGTGTGTTGTCACAGCCAGGTAGTCCACATAACTTCTGTTTGTCTATCCTGGTAGCTCGTGATGACTCATGTGGGGGACACAACTGGCATGTGATGATGTTAGGCCTACGAGTACCGATTGGATTCAGGAATCTCACCTTTGTGCCCTTCATCATTCCCCCTTTCCTATTTCCCAGCGCCCGTCTGACGCCGAGTGTTCCATTGCTTGTTGTATAGTGACGTCCTCCAGTCGTGATCCCGGTGGGACTTGAATCATCGATTCTGGTGCCACTCATCACATGACTTGTCGGCGTAGTGACTTTGTTGTTCTGGGTCCGGTTGCGTCTTTTCGTTCCGTCCGCACAGCCTCGGGTCAGTCCTTACCGGTCCGGTCCATGGTCTGTCTGGCCTTCTTTTCTTCCGAGGTGCTTTTTGTACATGATCTTGAGCTCGGTTTACTTTCTGTACGTGCCTGCACACTGATGGGACTTTCTATGGAGCACACTGCAGAATCTGCGACAGTGACTGCTATTGACACTCGTAGCATTGTTCTTCGTACCTCTGTTGTGGATGACCTGTATTGCGTCTCTAGGATTTCTCCTCCTCCTTACTTCCCCTCCCCTCTTGCTCGTGTTTTCGTCACTGGCGTTCACTCCTCTGAGCACAAGCGATTGCTTCATTGTCTTCTGTGTCATGTGGGCTCCAACAAAGTGGCGAAGCTCATTCGGACACAGCCGGCCCTCGGTCTTGATGCGGCTTCTTTTGAGAAGCCGCCAAAGACCAACTGTCTCTTCTGCGCTCAGGGTAAGATGGATCGTTGCACCTACCTTGACTCTCATTCTCGCGCACTTTGCCCTCTTGAGTTAGTCCATTCGGACCTCCTCGGTCCTCTCCTTGTCGAGTCTCTCTCCGATCGGGGTCGATACGTCCTCACTCTGACTAATGACTTTGCCCGGATGCGGTGGGTCTAGAGCCTACGCCTGAAGAGTGATGCTGCTTTAGCGGTTCGTCTCTGGCTAGTGATGGCTGAGCATCAGTCTCACCACACGTTACATGCTTTCCGCTCCGATGGAAGCAGCAAGTTTCTTGGTGAGATGGACAGGTTCTTCGCCGAGCACGGCGTTTTTCACCAGGTCTCTGCTCTTACTACTCCTCAGCAGAACAGTGTCTCTGAGCACTGGAACCGCACCATGGAGGATGCAGTGCGCGCTTTGCGGTCTGAGTGTGGTCTCCCGGAGTCCTTCGCCTTTGAAGGCTTTGCATACATGACTTGGGTGTGGAACCGCCTCCCGCACGGTCCCCCTCCGGGCCATGTCACACCGTACGAGCTTTGGTTTTGGCACCGTGCTGCCCTGTGCCTCGCTTGCGTCTGGGGGTCCTTGGCTTTTGTGTGGTATACCGAGGACCAGCAGGGGTCCAAGGTTTCACCGCGGGGTCACTTGTGTGCCTTCGTAGGCATCTCCCGACGATCGAAGGCCTTGCGTTTTGGGGATCCTGCTCGTCATCGCATCGTTGAGTCACACGACGCGCTCTTCTTTGAGTCTGTCACCTACAATGATTTGACATCGATCACGTCGTTATCCATCTTGCACATTCCCACGTGTGATGTTTCTTGACGGATGGGGAATTCCGAGCTTGCAAGCACCTCTCGCCCATCTCATGTTTGTGTTTGAGCTTCCTCCACTTCTCCGTCTCTGGCTCTTGATGACCCAGCGATCATCATTGTCGGCCTTGAGACCTCTCCAGCACAGCCGGCTTCTACCCCTTTTCCCTCGCACCCACAGGTGTCCATGCTCCTATACCTATTTCCGCCAGTACTCTTACCTTTGTGCGTGGTCCTACCTCACCTGGTGAAGGACCTTGGTCCTACAACGGTGTTCCTTGGCATGGATATCGTGGGAGATTGCAGACGTCGGACGATACTGCTGCATCAGGCCTGATACATGCGTGTTGTGGGGGAGCGCTTAAGCAACTTCCTTGGCGTAGTTCCCACGACCTCCACACCTCACACACCTGGCGAGCAGGATGCCCTTAAGGTGGACAATCCCACACAGTTGGGGGAGAAAGTGGATGTGACCTTGTACCTCCGTCTCATCGGATCTCTGATGTACCTGGCCAATACAATAGGCCCTGACACTGCCTTCGCTGTCAACCTCCTTGCACAGTTTTTATAGGCTCCACGTGCTAGAGCCCTTCATGCGGTTGTGCGAGTTGTGCAGTACATGGTCTCTACACCGTACCTCGGACTCTGCTTTTGCCGGCGGTGTTCAATGGTCCTTGACGGCTACATCGACTGCGACTGGGCCTGGAGTCCAGATGGTCGCAGTCGCACCGGTTACGTGTTCGGTGGTACCGTTGTGTCATGGCGTAGCGGGAAGCAGGGCTGTATTGCATGTAGTTCATCGGAGGCAAAGTCTGTTGCTCTGGGTGCAGGGGGCACTGAGGCAGTATGGTTGCAGCGCTTGTTCCTTGAGTTGGGTCAGTCAGTACCTGTCATTGTGCTTCGTTGCGACAACCAGAGTGCTCTCGCCATTACGGAGAACTTTGGCGTCTTTCACGCTCGCACGAAGCACATTGCACTTGAGCATCACTTGGTGCGTGATCTGGTGGAACGACACGTGATCTCCATCATATGGGTTTGCACTGTCATGGAGCCTGCTGGCTTCTTGACGAAGGCGCTAGCACGCAGGAAGTTTCTGGTGGCCATTTGTTCTATTGGGCTTTGCCCCTTGCTTGAGAGTGGTTGAGTGTGGGGTGTGTCTGTGTCTGTGTCAAGACTGTTTTTGCACTCGTTGTTGTACTCGTATCTGTGCTACACATATATCATGTATGGACATGCGTACCATCGGGTCATGGGGGAGTGTTCTGATTTGTGACGTTCCTGTCGAACTGTACATTTTAGTGTGACCACTCGGTCGTGTCCATACTCGTGCAGATCCCTGATGCGGACCCTGGTGGTACCGGTGCATTGTCTGGTGGTGGACTACCAGCTTGGCGCTGACCGACGACCGTTCCAGAGCTCTGGACGCTGCCCGAGACCTCCTGCAATTTTTCAGCAACATGCAGGAGTTTATCGGTGGACTGGCCATGGGCCCGATTTGCATGTTTTTGCATTGTGTGTGCACCGTTTGATGCCTGATGCATGCATATGATCCAGTCATAGCGTCTGGCTTGTGATTATGCACGTCTAGGTTCAAACTGTGTAGCTTTATGAGATGTATGCGCTGAGTTACGGCCAAAACAGTGGTTTTGGGCCGGTTTTCGGACGGACTATGTGCTTCCGCCTGCAACACCCGCTGTGCGCCGCGGCAGGAGCTTATGCCATGGATCTTTCATTTGTCATCTCTCTTTGCAAATGCTATTGAAGCACTATGAAACTTTGCCTTGTCTCTCCTCGCCAGACCCTTGTCGTTGTGTGCACGACTAGTGACTGTCGTCACTATGTGACCTGGCACTGACGCCTAGTCAGTGGCTGTGTCGCTAGGAAGCTTACACGCATCTTCTCTGTTAGACAAAATTATTCCAAGATATAGAAATCGATCAGTACTCTTCCGCCAAATTTTTGAAGACCCTACAATTTTGTTAATTTGCGCTTTGATGTTCTCATTACCCTCCGACTTCCTAGCAAGGTTTCTTAAGGCAGCATTTCATAACACATTGTTGCATCCGCCACTTGGCTCAACCTTCCAACACCCTAATTATGTCTTATTCTTCTTTTCGGTATAGTTTACATGCGCTTGACAGTTCTGACAGTAGTGATCAACGAAAAACTTACGACCAAATACAATTTACCCAAGTGCTCCCACCCACTAAATCGTCCTTTGTATCAAAACATTCACCTGTTCACCACCTATGTTCCTCCCGATGTAACACTTGGTACTAGAGCATTGCGATGCTCAAGGGTAACCAACCACTACAGGAAAACGTTCGACATGCCTTCTTCACGTCTCAACTAAACAAAAGTTTACAGTTGTTATGACGATGACGGTGAAAGGAGTCAGTGCGCAACGAACAACGGTAATCTTGCAATGATTGCAACGGAAGAGGATTAGCATTGAGCAATTCACGCTGCTCTCTAGAAGACGGAAGCAACAAAAACGACACGCTTTGCGGTGAATGGCATAACTTGGAAGACCTCGGCGGCTGATTCTGAAATCCTATAGTCATCGAATAGCAAAAGGAGACCGGCGGAGCCCATTCAACAGCTCATTGAAGGCTCTCACATTGTTGAATGTAGGAATTGAAACTCTTGAGGAAATTGATCTAACTTATAAAGACTCAATGACTCAACGTGAGAGTTGGAACAAATTCATGCGTGCTGTTCCCGTACATTTTAGAAAACTGAACAAGAGGTGAGGTGGAGGGTACAAGCTCCAACATTTAACAGTGTAGCGCTCTGGAAAGCATTTGATATCTCTTTCATTCATGTTCGATGGTAACATCGCTCTTGAGAAATTGTGTTTTCACCACAATGGCCTCGATAGCAAGATTCTATGAGATATCACAATATTGGACATTTGGGATTGCGTTCTGCACATGATAGCAATAGTAGACCGGAACGATAGCAACCTTTACGATGCTCAAATGTATGAATCCAATGGCTAGCGAACCCAAAACCATTTTTCTTTTCGTGGCAGTGGTAAGTTAACACTGAACAGAAACCTCAAGCGCGATAGGCTATCTATTCTGTTGATCAACGAGATAAATGACTATGCTAGACTTGTTAAAAACTGGGACATGTTCTGTGCAACTATTGGAAGCGGCAGCAGTAGGCCTGAAGAGGGGGGAGGTCAAAGAAGAATTGTGTGGAGTTGAAGAACAGTGGTTGGCACGATAGGACATCATGTAACGTATCTAGATGGAAACATCTGCATGAATTGCCAATTTGAACGGCTGTCAAAGAAGCAGATGAGGCTCCCAAGACCGCATTGTTTAATAAGGGATATGAGGATGACCAACGGGAGAATACTACTACAGGCACAATCGAGGGATTAACAAATTTTTACAAACAGTATCTACTTAGCTCTTTGTTTAGTACGAAAGGAGATGGTTTTAAATAAGGATTTCACACTGATCGAGTGGTGGTTGAGGAAAAAAAATCATTGATGGATGACTGTACATATCCACAAGAAACTATGATGAAAAACAAAATGAAATTTTGCTATGATCTACACAACGTGTTCACTGAGCGATCATAACATCATTATCCAATGAATGGTAGATCGCGACATCTGCGTCAGACTGAACAATCTACAAAAAAGTGGTGGTTGTTGGGATCACTATAGGAGGAAACAGTAGAGTAAGTTCCAATAGCCATATTGTGAAGAGCAACACCAGTAACATTGGAAGTCGCTTAGCGATATGTGCAACGTGGAGCTCAGGCGTGGCTAGTTCATGTAGAGCTAGGTGAAGGGTGTGAGATAAAGGCAGCTGAGGAATCTGGAATCAAAAGCCTCATGCGCCTTGGCAATTGAAAACTTCGGAGCGGATCCAAAGGAGTTCACACTTGTTTTCAAGGAGTCCTGAGTGTTTTTTTTTCCCCCAATGACCTGGCACTTTTTTTTATCAAGTCCGAGGAGGTGGCATGCTACTATTGGAATGTGATCCGTATCTTGCAAGGATGTTCTACATTTGTTGCAAGGAGTTTGGCGCGTAGGAAAGAAATACGTTTTGGTTAGATGAGCCATAGTGGCATCGGTGATTCACTCGCTAGGTTGTTCTACCACTCAGCGTCGAGCTATGCCGTAGACTATTGGAGGAGTACCATGACACCAATGGATGCTACACAATGGTAAGAACAAGACGCCAAAGAAACTCGTGAATTACTACATGTAGGACACGGTGCAAAGTGACATGAAAACCACAAAAACATGTGTAACATGTGTCAACGCCATATGTCAAGACAACCCAAAAAACCACTGCCGGTCCAAGGAGCCATGGCCAGATATCTCCTGGGGCTTCATGACGGTTTTTCCTATTCCAACCAAAGATATCAATGCAATTATCAAAATTATTGATTCTTTCTCAAAGATTCACACTTCATCTCCATTATAAAAGGAGCCATTGCAGAAGAAAAAGAGCTTGGCTTAAGGATTTCACTCTTCCTTTATTCAACTAAGAATGCGGCTATGGCGGAGAGAAAGGCTTCGGTGTTCTCCCACAACTTTCGTCTGTCTACATGGCGTCCCTTCCTCCATCACCAAAGACAGAGATGGGAGGCTTACTAGAAGTTTTTTACGAGAGCTGATTACTTGGTACGGCAGTCGGATCCATCTATAGACAGCTTTCTATCCTTAGATTTATGGGTTGAATGATGAAATCAATAAAACACTCAAGCAACCCCTTTGAAATCTATGTAAGCCACAGGGAACTCATTGTGTGGTCAAAATTTGGGCACCCAAACTGGCATACAACCTCGCAACCTCACCATTGATGGGAAAAATACCTTTCAAGTTGATTTACGGAGTTGTGAGCAGTTCACTCACAATTCTGTCAGGTTTTAAAGCTAAGCAACAATCTAATAGTCAATATCCACTGGCGTGAATGTTTTAGCATCCAGGAGAAGAAGTTCAAAACATGAACAAAGACAAAAGCAACAATGAAGCGAGCAACCGACAAGAATAAAAGGGCACTGAGTTCCATATCATTGGTTACATTCTATTCAACTCGGCGAACGTCTAGCCATGTAGCCAGCATTGTGTACAACTGAACCGTAAGTGGTTCGAGGAGATGCAGACACATGTCATCACCAAGCTTTGCCTACCAGCCTACCTAACTCCATGTAGAGAAGTGGTGTTCTACATAAGCTGGCTAAGACCGTTTCAAGACTCCAACAAGCATTTCCTTAGCAGATGAGGGTACAGAGTAATAGGCCGAGAAAATTCTTGGACACTGACAACAAGGCAAAGGAACTGATAACCGTTTCAAGAGCTATGGCTATGTTACTGTACATCACGGATGGGAGGCCTATGCCAATTTATGAGTCAAATATGAGGAGATGAAAGGCTTATTTAGTTGGCACTGGCATATGTATGACAACGGTTGAAAAGTCATGGCCTACGTGGAGGGTAGTACGCCCCTTATGTACACGAGGTTCTAAACTCAGTGATTGCGAGTTTTTGTCATCGGCTTCATGGTTCATCCGGCAAATCATTCCATGTTTTTACGACTTTTGTGTGAGGGCATTATGGACAACTACCCGAGCCGCTAGTCTTTTGCTCGTGAAGTTCCCAACTACTTCGACCAGCTTCCCGAATTGCTGACAGATGTATCACAATTAGTATGGATATTCTGATACCATTCAATTGGACTCTTGATAAGTTTGACATTCTTGAAACCCTTAACTGCTCGGCAGAGTGTTTTGAAGCAACCAAACACGACACAATGTTGCACTCGTGGGCCGCCTTTTTACATCCTAGACCTCAAGGATGCCTCATCATTTTTTCTTACCTTATACCGTGCTACCCCCTGATTTAAGATATTTAAGAATCACGTTTTTTTTTGGTGTGGTTCAACATAACTTCTGGCTCTTTCATGGGTGGAAAGAATTACTTATACATGTGTTGGAAAACTGATATGTCTATTCACCTTCCGATGGCCTCAAAACATGTTTGTCACTTTACATGCCTACGACCATCGGCTTTCAGAGTTGCACTACAAAAAACGAGGTTGACATAAGATAATGATACTCATGTACAGTTTTCGATGAAGATAATGCTCCAAGAAGGGTCAATTACAGTTTTTCAAATTCAGGCAAGTGAGTGAGTTGAAGGTTCCGAGCATAGCTGTCGCAATCAAACACAGACATCATGTTTTGAAGTACTATGTCCATAATTCCAGCCTACCTCTTTCAAAAAGACACTTTTCAAATTCCTTCCGAGATGGATGTAGGATTTCAGGGGGTAATGTAGAACATTCGTTTGACAATTTCGACATTTTTCATCAAAGCACACTTATTGAAAACTATGAAATAGTCAAGGGTCCTCCTTTTTATTCACTTTGCAACCTGTGCCTGTTCACCATCTATGTTTTGCTTGAAGTAAGAATGGAGGTATGTCTCTTCCTAGGAAGTTTTTGCGAGGGTCAAAGTAGAGTTTGAGTTGGATGATGTGGAATTTTGTTTGGATGGCCAACTGTCTAACAAGGGACAGTACGACCATCCACATGAGAACATCGTGATCAATTGTATCACGTACTCATCACATTTCTCATCATGAAGATGTTGCCAAAGCTTCATAGCCAGAATTGTGCACTTCTATCCCGGCATTTTTGTCTATGCAAAACATCGCTTTGTAGGGAAACTGTGCCTTCTTGTGTTTTTCAAACTCTGCTTGCTTGAGAGCATGGAAATCAATACATTCTTCCACGTCACAAATATTGGGAAGTCCGCTAAGAAATCTTAGACAACAATCATAGACACGCTAATGTTCCTGCCACTTGATGTCACCATGCAACGTACAAGGATACATTGCGTAGAAAGGGTGGGAGGAGTGTTCTTTTGTTATCATTCACAATTTTGTGGAAGATGAAATGTAAGATTGTTTTTTGCTACATTCATGGCCCACTGCTCCAATCATCTAAACCTTCGCTTTGACACATTGCAGTCATTTTGGCCATGAATTTCAATGTTTTGTTCTAGATGTTCAAGACACGTTGAACCACCGGTGACAAAGGGGTAGAGATTTTGCAAAACTTCCCAACATTTGTAGACTAATGGTGCTAGACCTATTTCGAGGCAAGCCTTAAGCAATCATAGCTAACCTCATAATCACACAACTTTATCGCGAGGCTTCTTGGTGGGATGAGTGAGGTGACAAGTTTATACGGGTTACACCCCTTGAGGACATTAGTCTTTGAATGGGCCTGGTTTGTAGTCCATGTTCTTTTATACATAAGCTTGACCTTCTTATTGAGAGGTGCGATTACTGCGCTGGTGTCAAGCTCCAATGTGGTGAAGACGGCAATGCATTCGGAGCACTATACAGAAAGCTACGAATTCTGCGGTGAATTCCCGGGTCCTCGTCCACTGGGAATTATTTCGTGTACAGGCCAGATGAATTCTGGTAGCCAGCCCTGAAGCAGTCTAAATGGCCTGGTGTGTACTACAGTGTACTGGAGTGCGCAAGCAGGATGCGCATGCCTCTAGCTAGCACTAGAAGGGAGGGGAGCTACCTAGTGCACACCACTGCACATCTACCCTAGTCAGGGAGTCCTCTAGCTGACTGGGTAGGAATCATGCACCCTGAACTTGCTGTCTTCACTACATCGTCGCCCACATACATGGAGCCTGGGCCCTTCTATGTGCATGGACCAATCTGGCACAAGCTTCAAGAGTCCCCTGATTGAAGTTTCAGATGCAGCAGTATGACAATAGCAATGGTCATAAGAGGAAAGCCTGAGGAGCAAGTAACCTCTTTGTGAATCTTCACTTGAAGACTTGACAAAGCTTCCTCAAGGAGTAAGCTTCTCCCGAGGGTAGCAGGGATGCTAGTAACAACTCTGCACTACAAGAAGCTTGTTATAGTAGGAAGCTTCCCCAAGAGGCAGCAGACTTGAACCACCTGAAGGAAGCTTCTCCTTCAGGTGGTCAACTTGTCAGATCCACAGGTATAAAAGGGCAGAGCTCTTCTCAGTTCAATCTATCTCGGCATTCTGCAAGCACTCAGCTCTGCTCAAGCCTATGACTCTGTAGCTCCAAAACCAAGACTCTGCCGGAGATCCCTCCAAGGCCCCTATAAGCCTGACAAGGCCTGCCAGCCTGGATGGAGGTTGCCCTGGAGGCCAGTCAACCTGGAGACTGCACCAAGACCCTTGCCATGTCGGCCTACAAGGCCTAGCAAGGCGTTGTGCCTCCGTGGGCCAGGAGTTGTGCTAGCTTAGCTAGCCTAGGATTTTCATGTACCATAGCTGTACTGTGTATTGTGCAAGATTCCAGTCTTTTCCCATCCAAGATCCCTACTTTTTTCTCCTGCTATTGTACAAGCTATATTGCTGATAACCCAAAGATCATATCAGCAAGTGTCCTGGCCCTTGCTGGCCGTCTCAAAACTCATCACTTCTTACACACATCATGGAAGTGCAATCTCGACATGTTATGATTCATTCTATTTTTCCATTCCATTGCCCTGATGTGGTTCGCTTTTCTTCTACCTATAAACTTCAAACACTTGAGCCTGCGTAAAAGGGGTTTCGTTCATTAAGTGAATGGAGATATGGGATGAAACATTCCAAAAAAAATGGGGATGCGGGAATTCGACCCATGGTGTGGGTATCACTCACAATCTCCTGCAAAAGGAGAAAAATGTCACTAACCATGACAAAAAGAATACACCATGTGTGGTCGAATTTGACAAATGGTAGCAAGAGTCGGACATGGTCAGAGTGGGCAATCACAGTGTAAGCATGATACATTGAAGAGCAAGGAAACAAACATTGAATGAGTAGTGGCAGGACGTGTGTCTTGTACGCAACGACCAGCCAATGTTGGCATATGACCACAACGTTACACAATGTGTGGAGAACATTGATTACTTCTAGCACAAGCAAAACAAGTCAGAGGATGAATACAAAGTAATGCTAGGCATAGAAAAAAAAAACCAAAAAAATTAAAGGTTCTAGTGGCTTCGTGAGGGTATCATGCTCAATGACGAGCCAGTGTTCGCATATGGACCATGTACGATCAACTTTTACAAATCATAGCATGTGTTGGAAAAGGATGACAAGACAGTCAAAGTTGAAGAATTCTAAGCATGAGCCAGCAAGTATAGGAACCTCCACTAACTAATGGCACAATGTGGCTATCATGTGCAAGCCAAAGTATGCATATGCCACGTCCCATGACCACAAATGCTCACAAGATATGGTCAACATTGACAAATCATCCCTTGAGTCAGAAACGATTAAAGGAAGAATCAAAGTCTGAGCATACTAGGCATGTGCAAGAAATTATCGAAATTGTCAATCATTAGTGACACAGTGTGGCTATCGTGCTTAACGACCGGCCAAAGTGGGCATATGTCACTGACCATGAACACAACATTACACCATGGATAGTCAACTTTGACAGCTCGTATGACGTGTCAGAAACGACCAGAGGTGTCAATGAAAATGGATCATACTAGGCATGGGCTAGCAATTACACTAACATTGAAATACTGGTAGCAGGGTGTGGCTTTTCAGCGTCGTGAATCGGGCATGTCATTAACCATGACCAGAACAATGCATCATGTGTTGACAACCTTGACATATCATAGAACGGGCAAGAAAAAAGGGGTTATCACAACCCCTTGCAAACCACTCACCAAAAATTCAAAAACCCAAGGGGTGTGTGACTGCTTCTTGAAGATCTCGACATCAAGTCTGAGACGTAGTATGCATGTGATTTCGCTTTGATACAAACTTCACGTTTAAAGCATTGGAGTAGAAAATAATGGGGGAATTGTTTTATGAAATGAAATTGGGGGCACCTTGTAGCTAAAATGAAGAAAAAAAATCCTAAAATGGGGGAAATTTGACTTGTGTCTGTTTGATTTTGTACTCTAGTATGGAGGAGCGAGACTTACCTTGCTGAGTTCTTGTGACCCTTGATTTTCTTGGTCATTTTAGAGAATAGAAGTATATTTTGGGTCGAATGTTTAAAATACTACAATGATTTTATGATGAAATGGCATTCCTCCATGTGATTGGTGGTTGAAAGGTGAACATGTGTTATGTTTCATCCTTTCCATATTCTATCATTTGGTAATATTTCTTTTATTTCAATAATTTCAGAAATGAATTTGATGAGAAACTATAAGAATTCTTCAAGTCCTTTCTTAATGTAAAGATGTGATCATTTGCGCCAATCTTTGAGGCCATTACGTCAGCAGAGTGATATTGCATCCATATGAAATTAGGTTCATTTTTCATTTCAGGATGAGAGATAGAGGTGCATCAGCATGCAAAACTGGAGCCGGGCATATTGTTATGCAACATCTTTGTGTTTCTGAAAGCTGAATGGAGGTCATAGGATTTACATAGAACCGAAATTAATCTGAAAGCGTCAGAACACCACCACAAGCTGCCCAAAAGTGGCTGCACTCACCGGCGTCGCTTCACGCTTACTCAACTGCTGACGTGGTAACCTCGCGCTGCGCACTGCGCTCTGCGTACGAGCAGGAGCGGGGTGGCGTTTGCGTGGCGTACGCGCCTTCTCCGGCACGAGCCTCAGCAAAACGTCGCTGCCGCTGTTGCTACCTCTGCTGCCGTAAGCGCACTTTATGCTGCAGTAGCTCTTGCCGGCAGATCCCAGCTTGCGCAAGCCGGCCCTACCGCATTCGTGCAGCTGCTGGCGACAGTGTGAGGTCAAAGCTCGCCCAGCGCAAGTCCGCAGGTGGTCAGTTCGGTTCGGTTAGGGTCGGTTCGCGTCCCTATCTTCAAGCGTGCGAGAGAACACACTACGCAAAAGAAGCGCACGCCACTGGGCTGTACTCGCCGAGGCGGTGTGCACACCACTCTTTCCACTCAGTTGCGCACACCTGTGCGCACGAAGAGACCCCTGCGCTGCGCCTTGTCGACGCTAGCCGACTCCTCTCATCGCACTCGTGCTCTTGCTTTGTTCCACCAGCCGACACCTATCATTCTTCATCAACCTCTCCCCTCCCCACCGCACGAGCACAATCATTGCCACGGCAATGGCATCCCCGACGACGTACCAGAACGAGCCATTGACGCACGATGGCGTCGCCAAGGCCATTGCCACTTCCCACGACGACGAAAGGGGTTTCACCATCTTACCCTTCCCCTTTCCAACCCCACCCGTCTCCCCTTCCCTCCCAGCCGCCACACACAACGCTGCAACCTCTGACGCCACCGCCGCACCCGCAGACGAGGGGTGGGGGTGGGGGGACGGCGTGCGTCGGCGTCTGAGCGGAATAGCTCGCGGCCCCCACCACGGCGGCGGCGGCGGTGGTGTGGGGAGTGGGAAGGAGCTGGCGGAGGCGGTGGCGGGCATGCGGCAGAGTCTGGGGCTCGGGAGATGCATGGCGTGGAACCAAGCGGAGGAGGGCATGCTGCTGTTCTTCGACCGGCTGCTGTCGCCAGCCGAGCGCGACGACTTCTTCGGCAGCGTGCTCCCCAGCATCGCGCGCTATGCCCTTGACCTGCCAAGGCTAGTGGCAGCGCAAGCCCAACAGGCTCACTTTGCCCGTCAGCAAGGCTCTACTGTGGCAGCAGACACGAGCCTCAGAGTGCTGCTGCAGCAGCAGCCCGGCATCGTGCTGCTGTCGCAGGAGTTAGCGGCGTCCATTCTGAGCACCGCCTTTCTCTGCCTGTTCCCTTCTTGTGGGCGGCGCGGCCGCTGCCTGCCAGACTTCAGCTTTGACAGCCTGTACCGGCCGCTGTTCGAGAAGAGGAAGGAGAGTCAAGCGAGCAAGCTGAGGTGTCTTCTGCACTACTTCCGCCACGTCACAAACCAAGTGCCCAACGGCTTCCTCTCCTTCGAGCGAAAAGTTCTGCCCTGGCCAGATGGACAGCAGCAGCAGCAGCGGCAGCAGCGGCAGCAGCAGCAGCAGCAGCAGCAGCAGCAGCAGCAGCAGCAGCAGCAGCAGCAGCAGCAGCAGCAGCAGCAGCAGCAGCAGCAGCATGAGGAGGTCACTGTTCCTGCCTATCCCAACATGGAGTACTGGAGGGCTAGCAAGCAGCCCCTCTGTGCGTTGCAAGTGGAGGCGGAGGGGCTGATCGAGGACGCAGGGTTGGGAGCACTGCAGGTGGACTTTGCCAACGCCAGGCTGGGTGGAGGCGTCCTCCGAGCCGGCAGCGTGCAGGAGGAGATCTTGTTCGCCATCTGCCCGGAGCTAATTGTGGGCATGCTCTTCATGGCGCGCATGGAAGACAACGAGACCATCGAGATGGTCGGCGCGCAACGCTTCTGCCGCTACGGCGGGTACGCGGACTCGTTCACGTTCATGGGAGGTTACGACGACGACGCCTGCCCTCGTGACGCCACGGGCCGGCGCCGACGCTGCGTGGTGGCCATGGACGCGCTGGCCCGCGTCGGCGCGCGCCAGTTCCAGCCCGACTTCATCCTGAGAGAGGCAAACAAGGCTCTGTGTGGGTTCTTGGACCACGCGGCGCTGCGCAACTACCCCTCTGCAGCTCAACCTACCGCAGCAGCGCAACCAGAAACTGTGGCGGCTGCTGCAGCGGCAGCAGCAGCAGCGGCGGCGGGCGTCGCGACGGGCAACTGGGGCTGTGGCGCGTTTGGTGGCGACGTCCAGCTGAAGGCAATGGTGCAGTGGATTGCAGCCTCACAGGCCGGACGAGCGTTGGTGAAGTATTTCACATTCAGAGACCCACGCACAGTTGGTCTCGAGGAGGTGGTTGAGCGAGTGCGCAGCCAAGGCTGGACGGTGGGCATGCTGTGGAGTAAACTGCTTGACTATGGAGAGCAACGGCCAACGGGGAAAGGCGCAAGAGAGGTTGTGG
>SZWC01007424.1:71047-92611 GCA_023375785.1 Penium margaritaceum
AAACTGCTATGTGGATTTCGAAAGACTACAAGCATGATGTGTTCATTCCATCTAGAGATTCTATGACTCGAATGCCAACCTTGCCCATTGTAGATGAAATCATAAACCATGCAATGGCAACCAACACATCGAAATGAGTAATGGCAATAGTTATTGTCCAATACATCTGTTGTGGAGAAAATCCTTACATGGATGTTTCATGACATGAATGTAAAAAGGGAATCGATTGCATGTTGAAAACAATAAACTCTGATAATTGCGAGCAAGTTTTAGAAATGGCACTGCGATAGCAAATGATAGTAATTCTTTGTCTACATGGATGACCAAGTACTCAAGTAGATGAAGACACAAAAAATCTAAGTCACCAAAAGCTCGATTGATGGATTTCCCCGATTCTAGATTGGACTACGAAATTGAGTATTGATCTCGGAAAAAAAAATGATCAGATTCATTAAGTCAATGACCACACTTGATGGCCAAGATTAGCACATTACTTATTGAACGATAACCATTCCTTCTAAGGATATTTGCTAAATGCTACAAAGAATTAGATTGGTAGAACAAAAAAATATTCTTTGTCAAAAGTCCATAGTTGCCAAGGCGATCTACTCGTCATGTTGATTCCATGAAAGGAGCTATGATGTATGGTATTCAAATACTTTGAAAACATGTCTGAGTGGAAACCGAAGTAAGGACAAACTGCTCAAGAAGAGATCAAAGCATTATGCGTGAAATTGGATGGAAGTAATTGTGGAGAACATGCAAGGATGATGCGACACCTATTGTTGGTCGAAATCATTTTTATACAGAAGAACACAAAGAGTGCTCTATAACATTCTTGTTTTTACAAGTCCAATACTCAAAATGAAGATGGATTCTGTAAAAGGGCTTTTTGTGATTCCAAAGGGCTATGACTTCATCCTCATTGTGGTGGACAAGTTAAGAAAATGTCACACTTCACCGTGGCAAAAACCACTCTCTCCACATATGGAACAGCACGACCGCTCCTAGATCACATTGTGTACCTCCATGGGGTACCACGTTGCATCATCGATGGCAGAGAAAACCGTATCTCTAACCGCTTTTAAGCACTCCACGTTGTTCCATCCTCAAATGAAGAAGAAGACCAAGGGAACTAATGAGAGGTGAGAAACAAATTCCACTTTTGATATGAGTGGGAAGAAATTGATTGGGTAGAAAAACATCCAACTACCAAACTCATGAATAGCTTCACCATTGTTTCCACTAAAGTTTTTTTTTATTAGAGGAAGTTTGCGACAGTCATCCAAACACACCAACAAGAATCCAAAGCCAATGTTGTATTCTCATGATCAAAATCCAACGTTGGGATTCCTTTCGTGTTTGGGATGAAAAATGATGCACCCTCATTCAGATATAAGCGACTATGAATGGAGTAACAAATAGATATGAGGTGTTCAAAACAAGTTATTAGCTCTTCATCACCTCGGCAGATATTGAAATCCATGGAATCGACTATGCCAAGCTGAAATGTTAAGAATTGAGCCCCTCTAAGATTTAGTGAATTCAAACCAACGTTATGTCTCGTTCGTGATTTCTTATCATTATCTCGATCCACCCAATCCTCCATGTTAGGAAGAAAAGGCCCTATTGGTTACCTAACAAGATTTTCACTCACAAAAATGTAGTTCTAGAGACATCGATGGTGTGGATATACAACCATGTTTTGGTGAAGTCACATAATCATTGTGCCAAGCACAATGAATAGGATCGCAGGGACAACCTTTCAGACTTCAATCATCTAATTAGCAAATTATTGATTGTGGAAATGAATTGACATCTCCTAACATACCGATTTTTTTTTTCAAGAGAGGCGGGAGTCTTACGTCTAAGAAATACATGAGTGCCTTAACTTGCAAGTTAGGATTTCTAACCTTACATTAATGCCACACTTTATGTCAAACCACAGAATTTTGTGCTGCTCGGCAAAGGGAATTTTCTTACATACGCCAGCCATTCATGTTTTGCTTATGGATGTTATGAGACTTTTGATGTCTTTTTGGAAGGGTTGATCAAAGTATCTTAAAACGAATCAAATGTTTTATGGAATTCGGTCAACTTGTTGATGGCTGTATAATGAAGTTAACTTTAGCTCAATATTCTCAAAACCTTCTTAGTTTTTGGCCAATCTTCACTCACGATGCAACGTCACCCGCGTTGCTTAGATGGAGTGCCAAAGATCAAAGATATGTCTCATTATGATCATCCTCATTATACATATGTGATGAAAAATGTTTTAGAAAAGTTATGTCATTACGCTTAGTTATTGATATTATTCTTTCAAACGTCCTAATTCCTTAATGTTTTTATGTTATGCACCTCTACTCCGTGAACTGTCCACATTCCACTTGGTTTAACATCCAATGGAGTACATGGAAAATCAAGGCTTTATCTTAAAAAATCTATTACATAGGAATGAAGAGCATAGCAACTGTAGCGGGAGGGCCGGTTTGGCCCTCCCTCCTTGTTGAAGCGAGGGGTGGTTGCAAACCACCCCTCGGGTTAGCGAGGATGGCCGGCGGCCAGCACTTCGCTGGCCGCCGACCAGCTCGTTGCCAGCCGGCTGGACGGCCGGCGGCCGGCCAAGCGACCGGCCAGCCACCGGTCGGCCAGCCACCAGCCGCTGATCGTGGCCTCAGCCCGATCGGCGGCTCAGGGGCCACGAGGGCCTCAAGGGCGAGGCCTCGTGGCCTTGTGCCCTCACCCCCCCTCGCTCTCCTTGCAAACGAGCAAGAAAGAACGAGGGATACGGGGAGCGAGGGTGAGGTCGAGAAAGCTGGCGCGAAATCGCCAGCGTGCCTCGCATGCGACAATTTCGTGCCAGAACGGCAAAATGGAGATCAAAGTTCGTTCACGATGAACTTCGACATAAAGTAGACAGAATAACTCATGCGAACACACGAGTTTGAGGTAAAAATCCCTGGTTTGGGTCAAAAAACCGAGGGTTTGGTTAAAAACGGAAATGGGCCTCTGGAGACTTGAAATATTGAAGTCGCCCTGCTTTTGGTTGTTGATGACGATTGCCCCTCAGTCTTGCAAAGGGGTTAAACCCCTCATGCGGACTGAGAACGCCATTCTGCGAACTTTGACAACGACTTCAGTGCACGAGCTGAAGACTCGACCCGTTATAGTGGTTCTCAGAGCCAGACGACCCTCGCAACTAAGGTTTCAATGGAAACGGCGGCTACGTCACGTATAAAACGCCATCGGCAGCTGCAAGCAGCAATAGAAACGCTAAAAGGGACTACGACATCTACAATCCACCGATTCAAGCGTCGTAAAGTGCGTTAGAGAGTTTGAAAAAAGCTCTACTTGGTGGAGACTCTTCCTTCTAGTGTCTTTTCAGTTCCAGAGGGCTAGAAGGATTTTTGTGGGACGGGGTGAGGAGTTCCCACCCTCAAAAACCACAAAATCCTCTCCATTGTCAAGACTCCTTCAAAATCCCTTCATCAAAAAATTGGGACAGCGCCCGTTCCCAAGTTTAGGGAATCTCACGGCCTGAGAGGACCCTAAAAAGAAGGAGGGTGACATCTTGAAGACTTTTATCGGCTCCCCCAATGCCACCAGCTCAAGGAGGATGCTACCAAGGGGCGTGAGACGTGCCAAGAAGACGCAAGAAGAGACCAAGGAAGACTAGAAGACAAAAAGACAAGAAGTCAAGAAAAAAGTAGTGTTTTTGCTCTTCACCTTGTACTTGCTTGTGTTCTTACACTTTTGCCTAGTTTTGTGAGCGGTAATCACACTTCTAGTTACTCCCTTGTATTATTGATTTCTGTCTTCCTAGATCCTAGTTGCTACCAAGTGCCGTGAGTCACGGCTTGGGAGGACTACTTTCTAAACCCACGACCTTGTGCGGACGTGGCGGCCTAGGAAAATAGAAATTTCAATTGAAATTGCCTCACCGATCGTGAGAGCTAGATTGTAGGAGGCGATTCCTCCTTTAAGTTGTGGGGTGATCCTAACAACGACCTTCACGTGCTAGTTGCACGAACGACGAGATGGCAAGTGCCGAACCATCCAAGACAAACAAGGGCAAGGTGGTGATGGCCTCACAACGAGCTCTTGGCGGATTCCACATTTTGGGAGCCGCCGCCGAGAGCAGGGTTGCCAACCCAAAGGCAATCGTACCGCCAAGGGAAACCCTACCGCCGAAGGCAACAGGCGCCAACCTCGGCGATACCAAGCAGCGCGTGGAGGCCAAATAGGTGCTCGACGAGCACTTCGACATGCATGTGGGCGACCCCCACGCGACGGACGATGCGATGGATGAGGATCTCCCGAGGGAATACCCCAACAATGAGCACGACATTGACGTTGGCGAAGGCGACGAGGATCTCAACCATCGCCATCGTCGTGCGATGAACTCGAGCAGGTTGCTCGAGAAGGGCAAGACACCCGCACCATCACCTGAAGCTGCCGACGGCAGCGAGACTGCCGAGAGCAGCAAGGGCATTGAAAGCAGCCACACGAGAAGTCCCCGTAAGAACAACCCAGACGATGCTGCCGCAAAGGGAATTCGTGATGACCGTCGTAGGCTCGCGGAGTTGGCTGCTGAGGCCACAGGCCGACTCAAGATCACCACCGATGGTGGAGATACGGCACCACTAAGAGGAATGGGGGCGGACTCTCCTTCCTACGATGCGGCCGCAATTGGGTAAGGCAGCGCCCACTCGAGCGTCGTCGCCGACGACAGTCTCCTCCAAAAGGTGGGACTCCTTAGAGGCGTGTACGCGAACCGTACCCTCTTGTAGTGGGTAAGGGTGCACGGACAACGCGAGGCCCTAGAGGCTATCGCCGATGCTCTCAAGACATCAAAGCTCAAGTTTCGCATTGGCAAACCTGCTAGTCCACGTCGGGAAGAGTATCACGGACGTTGACCGTGATCGCTTGCTGCAGCGCTTGGCCGCCTATGAGGCAAGCTGCCGATGCAACAACCTCAACAAGGCGTTGAGAGAGTGACCCAGGTGCGGGTGCAAGAGCAAGCGCAGCGTACCGCAACTGTGGATGCCACTACCGCTGGCAGCGACGACTTGCATACCTCGACAACTTCGGGGTCGGTCATGAACATGTCCTTTCTCCACAATGTGGAGATCTTCCGGAAGCGTGTGAAGCTGACTGACTAGCTGAACCGCATGGAGCACGTCCTACGTGTCCATAAGGCTCCACTCGGCCAGTGGGCCAAACTTGTCACGACGCAGATTGAAGACAAACTCTTCAAGCATGTGGTCACGGACTGCGCAGCAGCCGCACCTCGAGTGGTAGCCAATGCCGTGGGAGGCCTTCTGTGCAATCATGCGCAAGAAGTGCACCCAACGTGAGAAGGCGTAGCGCGCCTTCAACAAGATCAAGGACTTCAGGCAGCTGGGCAGCTCGCTCGAATCCTACTTGAGCGAGTTCACCGCACTCGTGGAAGAAGCCGAAAGCTTCACCGAGGGTGATGGGACTCAGACCTTCAAGTACCCGGAGAACATGCTGCTGGAGTACTTGCGTGATGGTCTCGCCAACGAGAAGCTGAAGGAAAAGATCACCACGATAGCCACTGGCCAAGCTTTGACAAGCTAGCGGGTTTTGCGCAACTACATGAGCGAAGTGTATTCAGCGAACCCAAAGCACTACTCTTGTGAGAGTGGGTGCTCTCTGGGGATTTAGCCTTGGTGTGTGGAGAGCACAGTTGCAGGAAAAAGATAGACTTGGAGATTTTAGGAAGCCAGAGCTGGAAAATACAGGTTTGTTAGATTGAACTGAGTACAGGGTATTTATACTGATCGGCTGGCTAGTCCAGGCCTCAGCCTACTACTTTCCTAGCTTGCTACAACAAGCTACTTGCACCTAAACCCGGTGCTCTGCTTGCACCTAAACTTGATGCTCTACTTGCACCTAATGCCTAGTGCGAGAAGTCCTCGGCCGTCGATCGTCGAGATCGACGGTCGATCCTCTCTCTTGGCAAGCCGCCTCGTTGCTCCCGTATGCCTCTCGGCGGTGGATGTGGTCACCGTGTTGTTGCCGCCGTTGACCGCGGCTGTTGCCGGGAGCCGTCCGTCGAAAGGACCCCTCGGCGGGTACCGTCGCCGTTACGCTACCCATCGAGAGGGGGGAAGCCACCCCCGCGTGGCGTGTTCGGAACGCCGCGTGGGGTTCGCGCGAAACAGGGCCTTAGCGCCGACGTGAACTCCATGATGGCGCTCGCTTGCGCGCTCGCTCCTCCTCCTCCTCCTCGCATCGGCGGTCGAGCAGAGGTGAGCTCGACCGCGACCTGGATTTCCGAAAATCAGAAAAAGGCCTGCATGCCCCCAATACTCAGACGAGGCCCTGAGTATGCCAGAAAAAAGGGGCACCTCGTTACATTCACCCCCCCCGTCAGAGGCGTGACGTCCCGGCGCGCGTGAGATACTCCTGGAGAACAGTGTTGGTACCCCCGACATGGAAGTTGGCCTCTGGCTCCCAAGAGTTATGCTCTGCCGGGTACCCCTTCCACTGCACCAGAAACTCACGCCGTCGTCCCCTCTGGCGGTCCGCCAGGATCTTCTCCACCTCAAACTCCTCACTTCCTTCAATCTGGACAGTAGGAGGTGGAGCTGTCTCGCGACCCTGGAAGAAGGTGTTGGGGTTGCGATAGGCACAAAGCAGGGAGATGTGGAACACCGGATGGATGGTGTAGTGAGTTGGCAGCTCCAGCTTGTATGAGACGGCCGACCGCTTCTCCAGAATGCGGAATGGACCCACCCATCGCGGTTTCAGCTTTGGACTCCCAACTCCCATCAGCTGCAGATTAGCAGAGTTCAGCATCACCTGATCTCCCACTTGGAACTCCTCCGCAGAGCGATGCTTATCAGCCTGCCGCTTCTGCTGCTACTGTGCCTTCCACAGTCGTTGCCGCACCACGTCCCAAGTGGTGGCAAACCCTTCAGGAATCTGCTACACAACCGGAAGAGATGTTGCCGTACCAAGGGCGATAGGGCTTAGTGGCTGGTGGCCATAGACCACCTCAAACGGTGACTTTCCTGTTGATGCTGACACCGCTGCGTTGTAGGCGAGTTTTGCCACGCCAAGCTTCTCCTCCCAACCTTCTCCATCCGGCGGGACCATGCTTCGTATCAGTTGCTCCAATGTCTGGTTTGTGCGCTCTGTCTGCCCATCGCTCTGTGGGTGGTATGCCGTGGTCAGCTGCACTCTCGTGCCTAGCTTCTCCATGAGATCTCTCCAGAATCGCGAAGTGAAGCGTGGATCGCGATCTGAGACCACCGACTGCGGCACTCCATGCAGCTTGATGACATGACTGAGGAGGAGTTGAGCTGTCCCGGCAGCTGTGATGCTCTCAGGACATTCGATGAAGTGTGCCATCTTGGAGAACCGGTCCACCACCACCAACACCGTGTTGTTGCCTTGCTGTGTCACACGCAACCTGCCGATGAAGTCAAGCGAGATGTCTGTCCATGGCCTCTCTGGTATAGGCAATGGTTGCAGCTCCCCAGGTGGCTTGGTCCTCCGCGCCTTGATGCGTTGGCACACATCGCAGCTGCTCACAAACCTCTTACAATCAGTTGCCATTGACGACCACCAGTATTGGCATGTTAAGGCTTTGAGCATCTTGTCGAGGCCGAAGTGACCCAAGTAGTGGGTGTCATGCGCCTCCTCCAGCAACAACTGCTTCAATGGCGCATAGTCTGGCACGACAATCCTCCGCTCCTGACCCCTTCGCCAATACACTCCATCCCACGTGGCGTCTTTCAGCGCACCACCCGTGAACTCATTGTCCACGCCATAGCCGTGCTTGAATAGGCTATGCATGACTGGAGATCCCATCAGCACTGAGATGGTATTGAGGCTCAAGTCTGGCCTCCACGACAAAGGATCTGCCGGGTTCACCTTCCCAGGCTTGTCTTGGATCTCGTAGTCAAAACTCCCCTCAAGAAACTCCATCCATCGAGTTTGTCGGTGACTGAGGCTCGGCTGCGTCTTCAGGTACTTCAGGGCGTAATGGTCCTTGAATACCACGCAGCGCTGCGACTCGAGGTAGCACCTCCAGTGCTTGAAGGCATGGATCACCCCCAGCATCTCCTTTTCATGGATTGCGTAGATCAGCTCCGCACCTCGCAATTTGCAAGACGCGTACGCAATCGGCTGTGGCCCTTTCCCGTGATCCTGCATCAGCACTGCCCCAATGGCATAGTCGCTTGCGACCGTCGCCATGACATACTCCTTGGATGAATCTGGATGCACCAGGACCAGAGCGTCACACATGGAAGTCTTGAGCTCCTCAAAGATCTTCTACTCTTGATCGCCCCATTCCCACTGGTGATCCTTCCTCAGCAGCTGAGTCAGTGGCGCACCCTTTTCTTTGTACCCCCGGATGAATTTCCGGTAGTAGTTGACAAACCCCAGGAAGACCTAGATGTCACGCACGCACTTTGGTGTCGGCCACTGCTTCACTGCTTCCACCTTTTTCGGGTCCATGCGGAGACCCTTGCCGCTGACGATGTGCCCAAGGAACTCCACCTCCCTTTTCTCGAACTCGCACTTGGAGAGCTTTGCAAACAACTTCTCTCTCCAAAGAATTTCCAACACCTGCCAAAGATGTTGCTGATGCTCTTCCAGAGNTCCCACTGGTGATCCTTCCTCAGCAGCTGAGTCAGTGGCGCACCCTTTTCTTTGTACCCCCGGATGAATTTCCGGTAGTAGTTGACAAACCCCAGGAAGACCTAGATGTCACGCACGCACTTTGGTGTCGGCCACTGCTTCACTGCTTCCACCTTTTTCGGGTCCATGCGGAGACCCTTGCCGCTGACGATGTGCCCAAGGAACTCCACCTCCCTTTTCTCGAACTCGCACGTGGAGAGCTTTGCAAACAACTTCTCTCTCCAAAGAATTTCCAACACCTGCCAAAGATGTTGTTGATGCTCTTCCAGAGATTGGGAGTAGATGAGGATGTTGTCGAGGAACACCACCATGAACTGGTCCAAGTGAGGGTGGAAGATCCTGTTCATGAGGCTCATGAACGTTGCAGGAGCGTTGGTCAACCCAAATGGCATCACGAGGTACTCGAAATGACCGTACCGTGTCCGGAACGCCGTCTTCTCCACATCCTGCTCCGCAATCTTGATCTGATGGTACCCCGAGCACAAGTCAATCTTGCTGAAGAACTACGCTCCCCTCTGCTGGTCAAACAGCTCCTCGACCCTTGGCAGCGGGTAGCAATTCTTGATCGTTATGTTGTTCAGTGCACGATAGTCCACGCACATCCGCAGCTCCCCTATCTTTTTCTTCACAAAGAGTGCCGGTGCAGCGTAAGGTGACACCGATGGTCTGATGAACCCTTGCTCCGGCAGCTCCTCCAAGTGCTTCTTCAGCTCACCAAGCTCATTAACGCTCATGCGATAAGCAGCTTGTACCGTTGGAGTTGCTCCCGAAACCAGATCAATTTTGTGGTCCATGTCCCGCTTCGGTAGTAAGCCCTTTGGCAGCTCAGCAGGAAACACGTCACTGTAGTTGTCCAACACTCCTTTGATGCCTTCCGACAGCTCTGTTGCAGGTGCTTTCTGCTGCTTGCCCTCTTGTTCCTTTGTCTCCGCTGCCAACACTTCCACCTCTACAACTGCTTCCTTCTGCCGCACCCACACAAGGTACACTTGTTCCCCCTTGCGCTGACAGCGCTTCAGCTGCACGTAACTCAATTGCGGCACCTTGCCTGTCTTAGAGTCTTGCTCACAATGGCAAAATGATTTGACCTCCACTTTTCTTCACTTTCACCTGGCTACGTACCCAATCGACTGCAGGATTCCACTGGTGCAGCCAGTCACGTCCCAAATGGCGTCGTAGGTGTCCATCGGGCACGTGCAAAAGTTCACATCGCACGACAGCTTGCCGAGACGGATCCTCAGAGGCTCCAGATGCAGTCCGCACTCCAGCTCCCCTTACACCAACTTGGCCGTAGTTGGCTTCCCAGGTAGCCGTGCAAGCCCCAACCTCTTTACAAGCTCGTCGCTAAAGAATGAGTGCGACGCGCCGTAATCCATTAACACTTTAATGTGCTGGCGAGTTTGGCGCCCCTCGCCATCCGCAGAATCAGCCGATAAAACTTCGGCTTTCCGGAGGATCCCCGGAACGCTCCCGCTTCCTTCGCTCCGCAACAATACACTTGGCAGCTCCCTAGTTGTCGAAGGACTTTCAGAGCTGGTGTTCACTGATGCGGACGAAGCTTTCTTAGCAGATGGCCACCCGCCACTCACTGGTGGTTGCCGTTTCCCTGTTGCTTCTTCTTCCAATCCTTCTTGTGGTGCCCAGGCTTCCCGCAGATCCAACAGTTCCCACCACGCGGCTTGCTTTGCTGCTGGCTTCCTTGCACTACGTCGATCTCCATGGGATCAGCTTGTTGGTGCAGTGCTCGACGCTGAAAATTCTCTTCCTTCTCACGAAAACCCCCTCGATGGTAGCGTAGCGCGTCAACGCGCTCAGCAGTGGCTACCATTGCCTGGAACTCCGTGATTCCACTAAGTGCCAGTGTGCGTTGAATTTCTGCCTTCAAGCCGTCATGGTATTTGTCTGCCATCGTCGGCTTGCTCATGTCGTCAATCTCCAAGCACAACGCCAAGAAACGACGTGTGTACTCCTGCACCAAGCCGATGTGCTTCAGCTGCTTCAGCTTGTTGCGCGCGACCATGGAGGCGTTCACAAGATCAAATCGATCTCTGATGGCTTGCCCGAACTGCTCCCATGTCGTCAGCACGTGAGCTTCAGCTTGCCCCGCGCCTGGCTGCCACAACACGGCATGTTGCACAGCTGCGTTCCCACCTCCACCTCGAGTGGCCAGCATATTGAGTTGCCTCCACCACTCCAATGCTGGTCCACGTAGCAGTGTTACCGCGAATGACACACGCACAACATCGTCCCCTGGAGGGTGACCCAGAGCCCCAAAGTAGCTGTTCATTGCGAACAACCAGGTCCGAACGCTCACTCCCTTGACAAAGGGATTGAACGCTTTCGGAGCCTTTGGCTTTGATCTCGGCGGACTCCTTGACCGGGCCGCCCCAACCTGTCCAGCGTTAATTCCGTCCCGTAGGTCAGCCATTTGCCGATTGAGCCGCTCGTTCTCTAGCTTGAGGGCTCCCAGCTGCTCTACGATCTGCTGCAAGGCCTGCTCCATGGCTCTAGATAAAAATTAGCCAATTTAAAAAAACAAAATGGCAGCGTTTCGACAGCGATCGAAAATTTTCCGGCAGCAATTCGGCAGTCTGGGATGAAAATCTGACGTCTTCGAAGTGTGTGGGAGTCACCCGTCGTCTCCCGCGCGCACACGGTAGGCCGTGTGCACGCTCTGGAAATGAATTAAATTCTCCAGAGGTTGGCTCGTGCGTTAGCTTCAAAGTCTGGTCCAACAATCTCCCTCTCGATCAGCCTCGACGTTGTCCAGCGTAGTCTGTGCCTTCGCTCCTTGAAGTTTCGCGAGCTCCACTAGCGTTTCCGCCGAACGCGTGGCTCTGGCTCTGATACCAGATGTGAGAGTGGGTGCTCTCTGGAGATTTGGCCTTGGTGTGTGGAGAGCACAGTCGCAGCGGAAAGATGGACTTGGAGATTTTAGGAAGCCAGAGCTGGAAAATAGAGGTTAATTAGATTGAACTGAGTGTAGGGTATTTATACTATCGGCTGGCTAGTCCAGGCCTCAGCCTACTGCTTTCCTAGATTGCTACAACAAGCTACTTGTACCTAAACCCGATGCTCTGCTTGCACCTGAACTTGATGCTCTACTTGCACCTAATGCCTAGTGCGAGAAGTCCCCGGCCGTTGATCGTCGAGATCGACGGTCGATCTTGTCTCTCGGCGAGCCGCCTCGTTGCTCCCGTATGCCTCTCGGCGGTGGATGTGGTCATTGTGTTGCGCACGCCACCAGAAGTGTTGCGACCGTCACGCGATCGCAGCCACCGTTTTTGCTGCCGCCGTTGACCGCGGCTGTTGCCGGGAGCCGTCCGTCGAAACGACCCCTCGGCGGGTAGCGTCGCCGTTAGGCTACCCGTCGAGAGGGGGGAAGCCACCCCCGCATGGCATGTTCGGAACGCTGCGTGGGGGTTCGTGTGAAACAGGGCCTTAGCGCCGACATAAACTCCACGCCGGCGCTCGCTTGCGCGCTCGCTCCTCCTCCTCCTCGCATCGGCGGTCGAGCGGAGGTGAGCTCGACCGTGACCTGGATTTTCAAAAATCGGAAAAAGGCCTGCATGCCCCCAATACTCGGACGAGGCCCCGAGTATGCCAGAAAAAAGGAGCACCTCGTTACAACTCTGATGCATGGCCGAACGCACGTGCACAGCAAGGTCGTGACATGCGCATGGACACTGCAGGGGCTAGTGGGTCAGCTGGAGAGCGAGGCGGGGCCAAGGGCAAGTAGCCTGCAGACCCTCCAGCCAAGAAGGCTGGTGGATGTTAGGGCCCCAACAACAAGCGAAGCCGCGAGAACGACGAGCTGCAGGCGGGGGGTGAGCGTCGCAACACATCTTTCCGCGAAGGACTCTGCCACAAGTGCATGCAACCGGGCCACTTTAGGGCTAAGTGCCCTCAAGCTATTGGGGGTGAACAAAAGGTCGCGGCGTTAGCTGCAGCAGTAGTACCTCGTGGGGATGGTGTGGTAGCTGGCCGCAGACAGGGCCGTGAACAGGGTCGCGGTCGCGGTAATGGGCCCGGCCGTGGTAACGGACAGGGCCGTGGAGCGGGTTTTCCCCACCCTCGAGTGACGTCAGTGGAGACCACTGAGGGGTAAAACTGGATCACGAGTGTGGGTTCATATTTTCAGATGAGGATGTTAAACAATTTGAGTTTTTGACGAGTTCAAATTTCTATGTTGTCTTCTCTCCTCTTGTTCAACCGCATTCTACACTTGCTGACCAACATTGCCCACTAAACCTTGCATCTCCGGACGAGATGCATGNGTAACGGACAGGGCCGTGGAGCGGGTTTTCCCCACCCTCGAGTGACGTCAGTGGAGACCACTGAGGGGTAAAACTGGATCACGAGTGTGGGTTCATATTTTCAGATGAGGATGTTAAACAATTTGAGTTTTTGACGAGTTCAAATTTCTATGTTGTCTTCTCTCCTCTTGTTGAACCGCACTCTACACTTGCTGACCAACATTGCCCACTAAACCTTGCATCTCCGGACGAGATGCATGATCGTACTTGCTTAGTGGTGGCGACACCGACCACTGTGTAAGAGTTGAAGGACACAGTGATTGAAGCAAATTCCCTCAAAACAATGAATTTAATCATGTTTGCAGTACCCTTAGTCGACGATTATAACTAGTCAAGTTTAAAGACTGGAAGGTGCTAGCCAAATTCACACGTGCCCATAAGATGTGGACTCGCGTAAGTGAATAATGGGAGTTGTGACGCCCGTCGTACATATTTCGTGTTTATCACAAACTCGGCTTGCCGTCATCAAGTCTGATCACTCGGAAGAGTGGGGGCAACATGACGATGCAGTTCAAAGGACACCTAGCTGGTGCTCCCTTGAACGTACTTGCTGACACTAGAGGGGACGACTCTTTTGTTAGCCTTGGCTTTACCTGACAGGTTGGCTTGAGGTACGAGCCATCGAACAGTGCAGTTGTTGTCGGTGACAACTGTACGGTACCCGTGATCGGTACTTGTAAAGCAAAAAAATGTATTCAAGGGTACACACAGAGTGTCACATTGAAGGTACTCAACTTTCTTGACCCATTTGACGGGGTGCTAGGTGACCCTTGGCTCCGTGACAATAAGGTACTAATGTGCTTTAAATCAAAGCGCTTGATCCTCCAAACAGGACAACGCCGCTTTACGTTGATTCCGAGTACGGAATTATCACCAACCCGACTCAAAGTCCATGCCATCTTGTCTACAATACAGGTCAAGAGACGTATTCGATGAGGTTGTTGATACTTCTTGGCTCAGCTACAGGAAGTTGAGGACAACGTGACGGAAGACACGCCACAAGAGATCAGATCTCTATTGGCGGAGTTCTCGGATGTATTCCAAGACCCACCTGTAGGGCTTCCAATAAAAAGACACATGGGCCACACGATTCCACTGCAACTGGAGGTGACTCCCCCGTTCAGAACCATGTATCACCGTAGTACTAGAGAAAGGCGAGAGGCCGAACGCCAAATCAACGAGTACCTTGCAAAGGGGTGGATCGAGCCTAGTAGCTCGCTGTACGCTGCGCCGATCCTTTTTCTGAACAACAAGGACGGTGGTTTACACATGTGCGTGGATTACCGGGCGTTGAACAAGCTGACTATGAAAAATTGATTCCCCTTATCGCGGATTGAGGAACTTTTTGACCAACTCCAAGGCTCAAATGTATATTCGTCCTTGGATTTGTCTCAAGGGTACCATCAAATCCGCATCACGGATGATGATGTGCCCAAAACCACGTTTCAAATGCACATGGGACACTATCTGTTACGAGTGTTATGCTTTGGGCTTACACATTCCCCGGCAACTTTCCAAGGAGAAATGAACCGAACATTCGCCAAGCAACTCGGATAGTTCGTCTTGGTTTACCTGGACGACATCCTCGTTTTCTCCAAACATATGGAAGAGCACATAGAACATCTGCGCGAAGTTCTTGCAATCCTTCGGGAACAGAAATTCTATGCGAAAGTGAGCATGTGCAAGTTTACATAAGATGAACGCGAATACCTTGGACACATCGTCGGCAAGGACGGCATCCGTGTCGACCCACGAAAGGTCCAAGCTGTTGTGGACTGGCCAAGTCCCGAGAATGTTGGGAAGATACGGTCTTTCCTTGGCCTTGCAAACTACTTTCGACGGTTCATGCAAGGGTATTCGACCTTGGTAGCACTGATAACCAGGCTCACGCGAGAAGACGTGCATTGGGAATGGACATCTGATTGCGCGAACGCTTTCCTCAAGGTCAAAGAGCTCCTATCCACGGCGCCATTCCTAGCTCTTCTGGATCCATTGCAACCGTGGGAGGTTCGATGTGATGCGTTGGTAGTAGGACCCGGAGCCGTCCTCAAGCAGAACGGTCACCCAGTTGCGTATGAGAGCCGGAAGCTCATTCCCGCGGAAACTCGGTACACGACGGGGGATCAAGAGCTCCTTGCCGTAGTGCTTGCTATCAAGATGTGGCGTTGCTATCTCGAGGGTACTGAAGGGGGTGTGACGGTTGTGACCGACCATAATCCATTGGTGTTTTTCCAAACGCAACCGAACCTATCAAGACGACAGGCGCGTTGGAGCGAATACTCGAGTCGATTCTGGTTCACATGGGAATATCGGTCAGGAGGCATCAATGTGGCCGATCCACTAAGCTGACAGCCTGAGGAAATTAAAGCAACCACCGAGGTCACTGGGTGTTTTATGGCCATTGCAACAGCAACAGTACAACCACCAGATCCCCCTGTACCTCTGCAGCAACCACCACGAGAGATTATCCATTACAACAGTTATGTAAACAAGATTCGGATGGAATACTGTGTGGATTCTTGGTTCTTGGTCTTGGACTCTCGAAATCTGGACAAGTACAGCTTGGTTAAGGCCGTAGGAATCTTTTGGCACAAAGAACAAGTTTATCTGCCAAACTCGGGATACCTTCGAGCAAAGGTTATCTCCCAGTTCCACGACCCGCCAGTCGCAGGTCATGTGGGACCCTAAAAGACCGGACAGGTACTCTCGGACCACTATTGGTGGCCAAGGTGGAGAGTTGATGTCCGTAAGTATTGCATGACATGCGACCCATGCCTTTGGAATAAGGCTAGCAACAAGAAGCCTGTTGGACTCCTCTAATAGCTTCCCATTCCTAGGACTCTATGGGAGTGCGTCAGCACGGACTTCATTACTGGTCTTTCGGACACAGCCCGTGGCCATGATGCAATATTAGTGGTTGTGGATCTTTTGACAAAGATAACACACTTCATTCCTACAACCACAGACTTGAACGCAGAGGAGACCGCTCTTCTCTTCTTTGAGGGTGTCGTAAAGTACCACGGCTTGTCGTTGTGTACTATCTCCGATCGCGATCGAACATTTGCTAGTAAGTTCTGGCAAAAGATGCACGAATACTTTGGTAGTGAGTCGTAAATGTCGACAACATTTCACCCTCAAACCAACAGAAAAACAGAGCGCATGAATCGCACTCTGGAGCAAGTGATGCGCATGTACGTGGACCCTTCCATGCATGATTGGAACAAATTCCTAGCACCGGCACAGTTTGCGGTGAACAACTCGGTGAACGAGTCCACACAGTTCACACCGTTCGTGTTGAAAAGTGGTCGGCATCCAGTGGTACCCTCTTCATTGGTGAAGAGTGGGAGTACAGAAGGGCAGGTTCTTTCCGCTCAAGCCTTTGTCGAGCGCATCAACTCCTTGTTACAGGAGGTGAAGGGTCACCTTCAAGTAGCTCGGCAGCGAAAAAAGCCATATGCCGACAAAGGTCGCCGGGAGGACTCATTTGACATTGGTGACAAAGTGTTACTTAGCACTAAAAACCTTTGGCTGAAGTCACCAGGGGCAAGAAAACTTCTATCGAAGTGGATTGGGCCGTTTCCCATTGTAGCACGCATCGGGCCAATGGCATACCGATTGCTACTTCCGCCGAGTGTGAAGATACATGACGTGTTTCATGTGAGCCTGCTGGCTCCATACACGGTAGAAAGAAGCGTTCAGCCACCGCCAGCACTCCTAGCTGCCGACGGCCAATACGAGGTCCTTCGCCTACTCCAGCAACGAGAGCGTACTCTTTGGTCGCTCTTCGTCAGGGAGTACCTCGTTCATTGGGCCGGTTGTGGACCTGAACATAATTCACGGGAGCCCGAATCTCGGTTGCCCACAGGGGTGGTCAAAGAGTATTGGAGCGAGCTTGAAGCTCGCACAGATCGACGCGTCGCATGAGGTACCACCTGAACGCGGAAAAAGTGAAGAACATTCCTCAAGGGAGCATTCATGGACAGCGACCATAGGAGGTTGGGGACGCCCAACATGGAATTGGAAATAATTTTAGGGCATGCAGGCCCATGCAAGAACGAACATGAGCTCTGTGTGTGAGTGCGATGCAAGACGGCAAGAATTTGGCTAAGTCTGGAACGCTGAGTATAAAGAACAAGGAGGAATTACAAATGAGCCCCTAGCGGGCTTAAGTAGGGGCGCCGGCAGCTAGCCGCACCGGGCCCCGTCACCCCCGCTGAGCCGAAACGGGTCAGCGAGGAGAACACACTGCGTACACCACGATAACAATAACGGTGGTCTCCTCGAGGCACCGGAACAGCTCTCCGAGTACCCGGGTCTCGACCACCGAGAAAACAAGAACAGTGCTAGAAAATCTCAGAATCAGCGTCCAGACATCACACACGGCTTTCCGAACATCGGAAGCCCCACAATAGCCATCGGGTCTCCTCGTCGCACTGGTACAGTCAACCGTGTGCGCGGGTCTGAACCCACCGAGAAAACTCTCCTACCTTCTGACAAGCCCACATGGCTGCCGGAACGCATCGACCGCGTCTCGCCGGCGCTGTCGTAGGTGCTGGAGAAGTCTCGGTGCAGTCCGGAGGCCCGTCGTGTCGTCACGCCCTCCTCTGCCATATACCCCGAATGTGGGTATATCGGTAAACTAGCAGTGTCGGTCGTGACGGGTGGAAGCCACACAAACCAACACTCCCCCTGGCTGACATAGCCGTCCACGCCAGAACGAATGAGCGAAGGCATGGAACAACAATGCATGGCAAGCCATAACATGCATGAGTCAACTCGCACAAACACACACACACACACACACACTCGTCTGCTATCCATCCAGGGTCTCCCTGGACACTGGCACAGCCCACCAAGTGTCTGGGTCTCGACCATGAGAGGAGTGATGCACACACACACAAACCAGTGTAGTGCACCTCATACACATGTCAGAGGACAAGATGGTCTCCTCGTGACACTGGCGGTACCAGGGTCCGGGTCTCGACCACTACGAGCAATCAAACTCAATAGTATCATCATCCAAACACAGGATCAAGGGAGGATCTCCTCGTAACACTGGTGCAATGCACCACGTGTCCGGGTCTCGACCAACAGCTCGCATGCACAATGCCACACACAATATAGCGACACACTAAGGCACACGATCACATGGTCTCCTCGTGACACTGGTGCAATGTACCAAGTATCCGGGTCTCGACCAACAGCTCGCATGCACAATGCCACACACAGTATAGCGACACACTAAGACATACGATCACATGGTCTTATTGTGACACTGGTGCAATGCACCAAGTGTCCGGGTCTCGACCAACTGTGTGCTACCATCTGTATGCAGCTGTGCAGGCACGCAGCATGAGCCACATGCGGGATGCTGTAGATGCTCACAACAGAGCATGGACCTCCCCATGCATCTCCCATGACGTCGCGTCAGGTCGAGGTCCACATAACACTCCCCCTGGGCAGATGAACCTGGGAGCGATGTCCTCGATGGAGATGCTGATATATCTGAACAGATCCTGGGCGATGAGTCATGTGGTGTGTCCAACATGCAGAGATAGCTCCTCCTGTCACGTGCGAGTTGACTCCCTCCCTCAAAGACAAAGTGGTGTCTCCGGCTACGACTCGTCACGTGAATCTGCATCGCGTAGGGTATGCCAGTCCTCTGGCGACTGCCAAGGGTCCCAACTCACAGTCTCTCCTGCCTCCGCACTGCCGCGATGCATCTGTGTACGCCGGAGGAACGGGAATGGGCGAGCAGCACGCGTGCGTGGATGAAGTGGCGGAGCTGGCCTCGGAGGTCGGATAGAGCACCCTGAGGCATAGGGGTATACCGCCGGAGGAGGAGAGCTGGAACGACGAACCGGATCACCACTCGCAGATGAAGATGAAGATGGGGTAAGTGAGTCGGGTGGATGAAGGTGCGTGACGGCAGCAGAAGAAGGAGGAGCGATGATGGGGTCGACAGGAGCGAGGATGGCGGAAGCCGAAGGCACGGTCACCTCTCCTCTGACAGTGTCTCCAACGGACGTCATACTCAGAGCGCGTACAAGATGCTCCCCAAGCATAGGTGTGCCAGATGCTGCTGGCGCAGGGGTCGTGCCGATAGTACTGATCCTGCCATCCTCTGATAATCGCTCACGCGCTGCCAACATCTCCCGCTATAGCATCACTACACGCTCCTGCAGGTCGGCGTAATCTGCCTCGGACATGTCGAGGTGGCCGATGTCGACCTGGTGTAGAATAAACTCTGCCTCACTGGATGCTGCACATGCAGACTGTACAACTCGTGAGTACAACGCCATCTGCATCTCTGATGCTCGAGACGATGGAACTGGTGCAGCTGCATCCTCCTCGGGGTCAACCAAGCTTGCAATGTGCCGAGACGCTGGAACATCGGATGCAGCTGCAGGTGTCACCTCCACATCGCAGCTCGTGTCTGTCATGCGAGGAGTGAGCGGTCCCATGCCGAGAGAGAAGGAGAAGGAGGAGCCGTCAGAGTCCGTAGAGCATGTGGAAACGTCGTCCGTGTAGGTGCTGCCACTCTCAGTATCTATGTCAACAGCAAGGTCACTAGCAGGTGAACACGAAGGTGCACAACTCAGCTCCTGCTGACGAGGTGACTCCATCTGCATGTAGGGATCTGCACCACTGTCGTCAACTGCCCCCGTAGTGGAAGCTGGTGTGTAGGGCTCCGGCTCGACAATGCCCGTCAAGGCGACCAGCAAGCGCAGCTGGCGCTCACGCACTGTCTCGCCGGGAAGACTGGTCGCTGCCACCTGCTCGATGATAGAGTGAGGACCATCATCGGACTCCGGCATGTATGTCGCTGATCCGTGTGTACTGGAACCCGGAGGCTGTGGGAACCTGAGCGACACCTCACGCTGAAGCGGGTCCACAAGTAGCGCAAATGAGGCGGTGGAGCCTGCTGTGTCTGCTGCAGCATATGACCCGGCGACATCTCTGAGAACTGCTGCTCTCAAGAACGCCTCAACCTCCAACAGACCAGCCGGTCGACTCTGCTTGTGTACTGGGACCACTGTCGGGCAAGTATGAGTCCCGTGCGCCAACGCCCCCGGAAATCCGTGTGGGGTATCCCGATCCGCGCGTGACTCATGTGCCATCGCTAGGCCGCTATCGGTCGGAGTCGCAAGTGGCACCGCCAAGGCACATGAGACCTGCACTCCTCGTGATACAACCTGCTGCTGCAGAACGTCCGGCTCCAATCCCAGCGTGGCTGTCGACCTCGATGACACGCATATCTCCTGCACTGGAACCTCCGTAGTACTCGTGTGAGCCTGCTGCACACACTCCGCCAAAACTCCCAAAGATGCATCCCGATCCGTACGGGACCCGTGTGCCACCGCCGGGCCGCCACCAGTAGGAGCCGCCAGTGGCACCGCCCCGGGACGCCGGACCTGGACACCTCCTGTCGCAAGCTGCTGCTGTAGAAGATCTGGATCCAGCGCGGGCGTGGAAGTCGAGCTCGATGATACGCAAGTCTGCACCCTGACCTCCATGTCGGGATCACACTCACTCCCCCTCGACCCAACTGCAGATCCTGTCGCTACTGTCGCATCACGCAATGCGTGATGACCACACTCCCCCTCGACAGGTACAACAATGGAGGCCGAGGAGGTGGAGGATGTATCAACATCGGCGCGAGCACGCCGTGCGGAGCGCTGACGATGACGTCGTAGAGTCACTCGACTAGAACGACTGCTGGAAGACAAGTCATCGCGGGGTGGCGGCGTGGTCACAGCAGAGTGGAGGATCGAAAGGATGGTGTCACCCTGGGACTGGCTGGCAGGTGAAGCTGAAGTGACACCATTGGATGAAGAAGGAGGAGATGATGGAGGAGATGTGGTCGAAGAGGCCGTCAACGAACAAGTAGCAGAAGCATGCTCAGTGACAACGAGGTCACAAAGCCGCTGCACCGTCTGCCGTAGGCCGCGGATCTCGGCGAATATGCTCGCTAGAGGTCCAGTTAGGGGATCTACCAACGCCGGCAGATCCGTATGCTGTGGAGGACGTAGGCTCGGACGAGGCTGTAGCCAAGGTGGATGCCAGCTGGGAGGGCGCGTCCAACAGCGATGCCAACCATGACGTCCATCACCACAGTAGTAGCAGGCAAATGCGCAGTGCGCCTGCTCACACGTGCGCGCACTCATCTCGTGCGCTGAACGATGGATAGGTGCCGAGGGCACCTACTCCCGGTGGTAAACACCAAGCCACGGGAGAGAATGAGGTCCGCAGGTGCTATCACTACTGGAGGTCACGGCGTCCGTGTCAGCAAACGTGACCAAACGGGAAGAGCTGCACTATCACAGCACACCCGGAGACGAGAGTCTGACTAGCTGCGGCGACCAATGCTGCTGCCACGAATGGAGCAAAGGCTGCTCCAAGACGAGAAGGGGTGGCGGCTGCAGGTGTGGCTGCTACTCCAAGCGGTAGACGATCCAGCCCTCGGAGACGGTAAGACTCGAATCCGCCGTCGATCCTACGGGGTGAAATGCGCGCACCAATCCACGGGCCCCAGGGAGACGCCGGTCCAGGACACGTCTCGAAGTGGAAA
>SZWC01007424.1:115735-128357 GCA_023375785.1 Penium margaritaceum
GTGTGGTGGCAGACTAATCAATGCCTGGAACCTGAGTTGACGAACCACGAATGCACCACAGAACCAACAGGCGAATCAAAAGGGATAGGCTAGTAAGAGTGGGGAGTGCTCGCGTGAATCGCTTTCGCCACTCAACTTTTTGGGTTATGTCTTTCTCAGTATGAGATATGAGGGTTTGCATACTAGAAATTTCATAAAACCTAAAAAAAACACAAAGGCCGCCATTGATTAGCATCGATGTCTACTCGCTTGGTAGAAGATTGTATGCGAGACGTTTTTTCAATGACAGCAGGTCCTTGTATATGTGCAGCTTGAAAAAATGCTTAAACATGACATTTGTATGCTAAGTTGACATTTTAAAGATATTGGCAATCAAAATAGGCACGTAAAATGTTGGTTTTCGTGCATCTCTCATTGTACTCTATTGTGTCCTCCCGGCTTGTGTACATCGGTGTGCAGATGACTGACGGCGAGACTTGATGCCGTTGGAGTGTCGCTCGGTTGAGCTGACGCACGCTGAGGCCCACTCACCTGTCACTGGAGCCTTCTACCTTTGGCGATGCGCTTAGCTCCATCGGTAGGCCTCCATGGTGGTCGGGCGGCCGACGGTCACTGCCACTCCAGATGTTGTATGCATGCACCTAGCGCTTTGTCTGGCTTTGGCATTGCATCTGCAGCATCTTGCGGTGCCTAGGGTCCGTGTCTCCTGCTGTATGGCCCTGTTTGGCATCGATGACTGTCGTAGGTACTGCCTAGGTTTGGGCAGCCATAACTCTTTACTGCTCTTTTTCTAGCTGATTCTGACCGCACGAATGTGTTTGCAGCGGCGGTATTATGGTATGATCCAGTTTTCAGGCAAAACGGACGACGCCCGGGTTTTGGGCTGTCAGGCGTCTGGCAGGGCTCGCCGAGAAAACCCTGCCTGCCAAAAAATAGGTCCTACACTATTTCCTCATTGGCTGGTTAGCTGAGTAACAAGTTCTACACTAGTGGGGGGGAGCGAGAACTTGGAGGGGTCTCTCATTGTTGCTCATTCTTCATTCCTAATCAGTCACTTTCAGTTTTCAGCTGCTTTCTGGTGCTAACACTGGCGTTCACATTTTTGAGTAACAAACATAGAGCTTTTGGACTTAGGCTCTAGAGCAGCAGACTGAGAGGGCAACAAACTTAAGTAACGAGCGTGGAAGCCCGCACGCTGCATCAACAATGCATGCTGTCCCAACCTGCTGCCCAGGTTTTCTAGCTTAGTACTAGAGTTAGAGCGTAGCAGCAGCACAAGAAGGCTGGCGTACACATGCCAAACAACGCCAGCGGACCCCCATACGCGCCACTGCAGGGGAAATGCTGCCGGACTTTTTTCGCCAGCATTGACCCGCCTGGTGGCGGCGTCAAATTTTTTCCCATGGCCACTGGGCCAGGGGAAATGCTCCCGAAAATTTTCGGCAGCACTGACCCCAACGCGTTACGTGAGGAGGTGAGCGGCAGGCCGCGTCCAACACCTACGGGCGACGAGCCGTAGCAACGAGCCGTAGCAATTGCCAGTTGCAGCAGCGGCTGCAGCGAGTAGCTACCAGCAACGGATTCTGCTGCTTGCTCCCTGTAGCAAGCGAGCAGGGAGCAGCAGTCCGCTGTTGCTAGCAAGCAGCAGCTTGTTGCCAGTGAGCAGCTGCTCACTACCAGCGAGCAGTAGCCCACTGCTCGCACCTAGCAGTAGGAAGCTGCCTGCCATGACAGACAAGAAAAAGAAAAAAACAACGTAAGAAGAAAAGAAATCCCCCACCCCACACGCTTTGTTACCGCAGCTTCAACAGGTGCCTTTGCTGCTACAGCCGCTACAGTAGCTGCAGTAGCCTGCAGTAGCAGCAGTTGCTATTGCAACTACACTCGCAGCAGTAACAACAGCAACAGCAACAGCAGCACCCACAACAGCAGCAGTAGCTACAACAGCAACAACAGTAGCAGCAGCAGCAGTAGTAACAGCCACAGCAGCAGCAGCAGCCGTACCAGCAGCAGCAACAGCAGCTGCAACAGTAGCAGTAGCAACAACAACCGCAGCAGCAGCTGTAGCAATAGTAGCTGCAGCAGTTGTAGCAACAGTAGCTACAGTAGTGGTAGCATTAGCAATAGCAGCTACAGCACCGGCCCCAACAACCTCCACTGCTGACAGCAGCATCCCGTTGCTGACGTCACTACTAACGTCATCAACTCACAAAAAAGGGGGTGAGGGAAAGGGGAAGCAAACCTAAGGGGCTAGGACGTCCACCGCCCTCAGCAGACGTCACTACTGACATCAGTACCACAAAAAAACAAACAATAGAAAAGGGCATCACACCAAGAATGTTTGTCCTACTGGGGAGGGGTCCTCCTCTGTTGGGGGACCCCCCCCCCCTTTCTAACCGTGGCTGCAGCAGTAGTAGGAGTAGCAGCAACAGCAGAAGTGACAGTAGCAACAACAACAATAGTAGTAGAAGGAGCAGTAGCAGGAATCGTAGGACTAGCAGCACCAGCAGCAGCAGCAGAAACAACAAGAGCAGTAGGAGCAATAACAGCATCAGGAGCAACAACAACAGCGGCATCAGCCCTCTGGAGTTATTGGCGACAACCCTGTTCCCCTCGCGGCTCTTCAACGACTGCTCACCACCTTGACACAGCAGCTTACGGCACTGAAGTCGCTGGTCGATCAGACTGCCCCCATTGGGTCGCCATCCTTCACCCCTCCAGGGCACTCCAACCGAGCTGTGTCTACTGCAACACACTACCTAGCGCAGCAGTAGACTCAGCGCCAGCGGTAGACTGTGACCTCCGTCCTTGGCCCCGCTCTGGATGCCGGCCGCAAGCAAAAGGACTTTGAGACCCCGCTGTTGCCGCTTCAGGCCGGCGAGCAGTTCCGGAGCTGGGAGCTCAGCTTCCGCATCTGGGCGCACGGTGAGGGCCTCTAGGTACACTACACCCTGGCGTACGATGCCACCCTGGCCGACCAGTTATATGACGCTGGTCGTGCCATCCATGCTTTAGTCCCTATCGTCCCTCCGGCTTCCCGCCTTGCCCTCGAGCCCTACTTAGGCGACTTCACCGCTGGCGCCACCCCAGACCCTCATCATCGTCAGGGAAGAAGAAGCGTCGGAAAAAGAAAGGCAAGGGTCAAAAGCAGCAACAGCAGCAGCAACCGTCGACCAGGTCGAGCGGTGGCGAGTCAATCTGCCAAAACTGCGGCCATCCCGCGTATGGGTGGTACATGTGCCCTCTACCAACGGACGAGGCGTGCGTCATCGCCACCATGCGTCGCCAGTGCAAGCACCGTCTTGCCTCTGCCGCCGTAGTTGTCGCCTGCTTTGACACCTCGGCCTCGTTCAGTTGCTTCACCATCCCGGTTGCCTCGCCAGGCCCGCCTCGATCAGCGCCGCAGCCGTTGACGCCGGCACAATCATCCTTCTTCTCGGGCTCCAACGCTATCACCCCGCACTCCGTCTACACTCCCGGGCCATCCTCTTGTGAGCTCTAGCCGGAGCACTTCATCACGCTCCAGCTTGGCCTGCCTCGCCCTCCTCCCAGGGAAGTGTGAGTTGCTTCACTTCTTGCTCTCCTATCCAACCCTGCATGATTGAGACTTAGCTAAGATCGTGCCACGTTTCCTCGTCTGTCTCGTCGTCTCTCATGGTCTCCGCTACCCCTTCCCATGACGACGTTGCTTGGCTTGACGATTTGCAGTCTCGGTTTGCGCCTCCTTCCACCGCGTCCGCGTCCCTTGCTTGCTGCCATGTGACCTTGTCCACTCGGACGTCATGGGTCCTCTCCCCACCGAGTCCGTCGACAAACATGGTCGCTATGTCCTCACCCTCACTGACGACTATTCTCGCTACCGCTGGTTTTCTACCTTTGGCAGAAGAGCGATGTAGTCCACGTCATCCAAGACTAGCTTGTCCTTGCGCAGCACGAGTATGGCCCCTCTCTCCGCCGTTTTCGCTCCGGTCGCGCCGGTGAGTACATGGGTGAGTCCACAACCTTTCTCGCCTCCCGCGGCATCCGCCATGAGACGTCTGCGCCTTACACGCTCGCCCAGAACGGTGTCTCCGAAGGGTGGAACTGTACCATGGTTGACGCCGTCTGCACCATGCAAATCGAGTCTGGTCTCTCCCATGGCTTCTATTTTGAAGCCATGGCCTACATGACCTAGGTCTGGAACCGGATTCCCCACAGTCCCCTTCCTCGCCAGTCCACGCCGTACCAGCATTGTTGCAGTCAGCGCGCTGACCTCCGCTTGGCTTGCGTCTTGGGCTGCGTGGCCACTGTATGGCTGCCCGCCCCACAGCAGGGCGACAAGCTCGCCTCACGCGGACGTCCCTGCACCTTCCTCGGTGTCTCCCGTCAGTCCAAGGCCTGGCCCTTCTGAGATCCCTCCCGGCACTGCATCGTTGAGTCCCGGGATGCCCTCTTCTTCGAGGACCTGTTTCCTCGCGACCGCATTCGCTCCGGCTCGTCCCTGTCCATCCCGTTGCGTGGGGAAACGGTCAGTTCGTCCTCCGTCCTGCCCCTTCCGGGTGACACATCTCTCAGTCCGTCTGAGCCGGCAGTCGTAGTCGCGGCCGCTCGCCCATTCGGGCCAGCAACCCCATCCGCCTCCATTGTCCCGGTAGACTCAGTGCCATTACCTGCCATGCCACGCTACAGGCGTGGCCCAGGTGGCAGCCTCGGACCCAGACCATCGGTGAGCGCGCAGACCGTCGCACCGCGCTCCGTGGCGCCTCGACCCCCGGTGGCTCCACGTGTCTCCTCCACTTCCACGGTCCTGAGTGGGGATCCTGGCACCAAGGCCCTCGGCTTGACCGCCTCAGCCATCATTACAGACCTTCACCCAGGCTCTGCACTGGGCTACGTCATGCTTCATCATGAGCATCGGCACGCTGTCGTGGACGCACTCGCGTGCATCCCGAGGTATGGTTAATCGTTCCTGTTTTATACATTGCATGATCTATGTATTACATGTATACATACAGGAAGCTTCTAGGAGGTATCCTTACGGTTCAAATATACGTGTTCACCAAACAATGTGTGTTATGGGAATACATTTTCAGCGTTTCTAAATTAAGGGTTTTCTTTATTGTGAGATTTGAATTCCAATGTATCCAATATTCTTTACCTACCTGTTTGGAGGGGGGGGGGATAACATCGGACCCGGAGATCCCCCCCCCTCCAAAAGGGCAAAGTGTATTAGTGGAGTGTATATGATATGTGTATCTCAAGGACATGTGAAAAATACACCAAGTGTATCATACATTTNATATATACAGGAAGCTTCTAGGAGGTATCCTTACGGTTCAAAGATACGTGTTCACCAAACAATGTGTGTTATGGGAATACATTTTCAGCGTTTCTAAATTAAGGGTTTTCTTTATTGTGAGATTTGAATTCCAATGTATCCAATATTCTTTACCTACCTGTTTGGAGGGGGGGGGGGATAACATCGGACCCGGAGATCCCCCCCTCCAAAAGGGCAAAGTGTATTAGTGGAGTGTATATGATATGTGTATCTCAAGGACATGTGAAAAATACACCAAGTGTATCATACATTTAGTGTATTTTCCACATGTCTGTGCGACACACAGATGAAACACCTCCCCAATACACTTTACCTATTTGGGGGAGGGAGGGGCAACATGGGAGCTGGATGACCCCCCCTCCAAAAGGGCAAAGTGTGTTAGGGGAGTGTATATGATCTGTGTATCTCATGGACATGTGAAAGATACACAAAGTTTATTATACACTTAGTGTGTTTTCCACATGTCCATGAGATACACACATCATAGACACTCCTCCAACGCACTTTACTTGTTTGGAGAGGGGGGATAACATGGAAGCGGGGGATCCTCCCCCCCTCTTGAAAAATGGCAAAGTGTATTAGGGGAGTGTACATGATCTGTGTATCTGACAAATATGTGAAAAACAAACCAAGTGTATTATACACTAAGTGTATCTTCCACGTGTCCATGAGATACACAAATCATAGACACTCCTCCAATACACTTTGCCTGTTTGGAGGGGGAATCAACATGGGAGCTGGATATCCCCCCCTCCTCAAAAGGGCAGAGTGTATAAAGGGAGTGTACATAATCTGTGTATCTCACGGACATGTAAAAAATACACTGATTGTATTATACACTTAGTGTATTTTTCACATGTCCGTGAGATACACATATCATATACACTCCTCTAATACACCTTACATGTTTGGAGGGGGGGGAACATGGGAGTGGTATATCCTCCTGCCTAAAAATGGAAAAGTGTATTAGGGGAGTGTATATGATCTGTGTATACCACGGACATGTAAGAAATACACCAAGTGTGTTTTAAACTTAGTATATTTTCCACGTGTCCATGAGATACACAGATCATAGACACTCCTCCAATACACTTTGCCTGTTTGAAGGGGGGGGGGGCAACATGGGAGCTGGATATCCCCCTCCCTCAAAGGGGCAGGGTATATTAGAGGAGTGTATATGATTTTTGTACCTCACGGACATGTGAGAAATACACTAAGTGTATAATACAATTAGTGTGTTTTTCACATGTCCGTGAGATACACAGATCATATACACTCCCTCAATACACTTTACCTGTTTGGAGGGGGGAGGGGGGCAACATGGGAGCGAGAGATCCTCCCCCCCTAAAAAGGGAAAAGTGTATTAGGGGAGTATACATGATCTGTGTATCTCACGGACATGTGAAAAATACACCAAGTGTATTATACACTTAGTATGTTTTCCATGTGTCCATGAGAAACATGGAACATAGACACTCCTCCAATACAATTTGCCTGTTTGGAGGGGGGGGGGACAACATGGGAGCTGGATATCCCCCCCCTCAAAGGGGCAGAGTGTATTAGGGGAGTGTATATGATCTGTGTATCTCACGGACATGTGAAAAATACACAAAATGTATCATACACTTAGTGTGTTTTCCACATGTCTGTGAGATACACAGATCAAACACCTCCCCAATACACTTTACCTGTTTGGGGGAGGGAGGGGCAACATGGGAGCCGGATAACCCCCCCCCTCCAATAGGACAAAGTGTATTAGGGGAGTGTATGTGATCTATGTATCTCACGGACATGTGAAAAATACACAAAGTGTATACACTAAGTGTATACACTAAGTGTATACACTTAGTGTATTTTCCACATGTCCATGAGATACACAAACCATAGACACTCCTCCAATGCACCTTACTTGTTTGGAGAGGGCAGATAACATGGGAGCGGGAGATCCTCCCCCCTCTTCAAAAATGGCAACTGTATTAGGGGAGTGTATATGATCTTCGTATATCACGAACATGTGAACAATACACCAAGTGTATTGTACACTAAGTGTTTTTTCCACGTGTCCATGAGATACATAGATCATAGACACTCCTCCAATACACTTTGCCTGTTTGAAAGGGGGGGGTGGGCAACATGGGAGCTGGATATCCCCCTCCCTCAAAGGGACAGAGTGTATTAGAGGAGTGTATGTGATCTGTGTATCTCACGGACATGTGAAAAATACACTAAATGTATAATACACTTAGTGTATTTTTCACATGTCCGTGAGATACACATATCATATACACTCTCCCAATACACTTTACCTGTTTGGAGGGGGGGGGCAACATGGGAGCGAGAGATCCTCCCTCCCTAAAAAGAGAAAAGTGTATTAGGGGAGTGCATATGATCTGTGTATCTCGCAGACATATGAAAAATACACCAAGTGTATTATACACTTGGTGTTTTTTCCACGTTTCCATGAGATACACAGATCATAGACACTCCTCCAATACACTTTGCCTGTTTGGAGGGGGGGGCAACATGGGAGCTGGATATCTCCCCCCCCCCTCAAAGGGGCGGAGTGTATTAGGGGAGTGTATATGATCTGTGTATCTCATGGACATGTGAAAAATACACTAAGTGTATTATACACTTTGTGTATTTTTCACATGTCCGTGAGATACACAGGTCATATACACTCCCTCAATACACTACCTGTTTGGAGGGGGGGGCAACATGGGAGCGGGAGATCCCCCCTCCCTAACAAGGGAAAAGTGTATTAGGGGAGTGTATATGATCCGTGTATCTCACGGACATGTGAAAACTACACCAACTGTATAATACACTTAGTGTTTTTTCCACATTTCCACAAGATACATAGATCATAGACACACGTCCAATACACTTTGCCTGATTTGGAAGGGGGAGGGGCAACATGGGAGTAGGATATCCACCCCCCCCTCAAAAGGGCAGAGTGTATTAAGGAAGTGTATATGATCTGTGTATATGACAAACATGTAAAAAACAAACTAAGTGTATTGTACACTTCGTGTATTTCATACATGTCCATAAGATACACAGATCATGGACACTCCTTTAAAGGTCCAAGTACAAATGTACAACTGTGGAAGCGAACTGTAAATTGAGTTGTGGAAAAGGAAAGCATGGTACTTGTTGAGTGTTTAAAACTGAATTACAAGCCTTCCAAGAATGCTCGCGTGTTAAATCATACAAGCACATTCTTGTACGTATGAACATACGTAGTAAGGTGAATTGTAATGTAACTTCCATGAAGGTACCATGAAACTTCCAGAGGCATTACACGTGACATGTACACTATATGAAGAGTGTATTCTTTAGAGGCAATTAACCATAAATGTGCATCCCACCTGGGGNAGCGAACTGTAAATTGAGTTGTGGAAAAGGAAAGCATGGTACTTGTTGAGTGTTTAAAACTGAATTACAAGCCTTCCAAGAATGCTCGCGTGTTAAATCATACAAGCACATTCTTGTACGTATGAACATACGTAGTAAGGTGAATTGTAATGTAACTTCCATGAAGGTACCATGAAACTTCCAGAGGCATTACACGTGACATGTACACTATATGAAGAGTGTATTCTTTAGAGGCGATTAACCATAAATGTGCATCCTACCAGGGGCTCGAGATGCACACGCTCTCTAAGTCCGCTCCATAGCACGCCTGGAGGACCCAGACACTCTGTGCGAGGCACGAGCCTCTCCTGTGGCCGCATACTGGGACGCTGTCTGCGCCAATGAGCTCGCCACTATCCGACAGCACAACGTGTACGACCCCGTTGACCTTCTTCCAGGACGGAAGGCCATCGGCGCTAAGTGGGTCTTTCGGCGCAAGTGGAAGCCCGACGGGTCCTTGGATAAGTACAAGGCCCGCCTTACAGCCAAGGGTTTTACCCAGATTCCTAGGGTCGATTACAACCAGATCTTTGCTCCAGTTGGCCGGTTCTCCACTAGCTGGGCATTGTTCAGCTTGGTCGCTTAGCATGGGTGGGAGCTGTATTTGATGGATGTGAGCAACTCTTTTCTCCATGGTTCATAGGAGGGTGAGGAGCTCTACATGGTGCAGCCCCTAGGCTTCGACGATGGCACTAGGAGAGTCTGGCAACTGGGCAAGGCCCTCTATTGCCTGAAGCAATCGTGGTTCTGGAACCACGAAATGAATAGCACGCTCCTTCGTGGCGGACTCCAACACAACACTACTGACCCCGCACTGTTTGTCAGTCCGCGAGGGCAGACTTTCACCGCTGTTATGGTTTACGTCGACGATCTGCTCATTGCGTCGCCAAACGGGGCTGCCATTTGGCGTGTCAAGGACCTGCTCCACACCGCCTACCAGATGAAGGACCTTGGATCTGCCAGATTCTTCCTGGGCATGGAGTTCAAGCAAGATCGCTCCCAGGGCGCCGTGCACATCCACCAGGCCGCCAATGTGCAGACAATGTCCACCCGCTTTGCGGAGGACATGCCACTCGTGCCAAGCGCATCCTCACCCATGTCACATGATGGCCAGATGAAGCTGAAGAGTCCTGACCCAGCCGTTGTGGGGAAGCGAGTTGACGTGACCACGTACCTGCGAATCATCGGATCACTGATGTTCCTGGCGACGACGACGCGCCCGGACATCGCGTTCGCCGTCAACCTTGTAGCCCAGTTCTCTCAGGAGCCGCGTCACCTCCACTACGAGGTCGCGATCCGAGTATTACGCTATGTCGTCTCCACTCCTTGGCGAGGTCTCATGTTCCGCCGTCAGACGTCTGTTGTCGTAGTGGGCTACACCGATAGTGACTGGGCCGGCAGTCCGGACGGTAAGAGCCGCACATGATGGATCTTTCTGATTGGCGGCACAACTATGTCTTGGCGTAGTGGCAAGCAGGGCTGCGTTGCACCTAGCACTGCAGAGGCTAAGTACGTTGCTCTTGGCTCAAGCGCGTGAGAGATTGTGTGGTTGCGTTGTCTCTTGTCCGAGTTGCGTCATTCCGTCGCATCCATCATGTTGCACTGTGACAATGAGAGAGCCATGGCCACCGCTGACAATGATGGCGTGCATCACACACACTNTGCGTTGCACCTAGCACTGCAGAGGCTAAGTACGTTGCTCTTGGCTCAAGCGCGTGAGAGATTGTGTGGTTGCGTTGTCTCTTGTCCGAGTTGCGTCATTCCGTCGCATCCATCATGTTGCACTGTGACAATGAGAGAGCCATGGCCACCGCTGACAATGATGGCGTGCATCACACACACTCAAAGTACATCAACGTTGAGTATCACCTTGTGCATTCGTTGTTGCATGACGGCAGCAGTAGCATCGTGTGGGTTGAGACAGCACGGCAATTGACTGACTTCTTGACCAAGGCATTGAAGCACGACTCGTTCAAGAAGGCTGTGAGTTCAGTCGGCACGCGTCCGTGAGTGACTCTCTCTGTTCCTGCTTGCGGTTCTGCTTGGCCTAGGTGAGTTTGGTTGTTGATTGTGTCTATGCCCGCACATGTGCACTACGCCTGTGAGTCATGGGGGAGTGTTGGTTTTCATGCATTTCTCATTGTACTCTGTTGTGCACTCCCAGCTTGTGTACATCGGCGTTCAGATGACTGACGGCAAGACTTGACACTGCTAGAGTGTCGCTCGGTGGAGCCGAAGCACGCTCACGCCCAGTCACCCGTCGCTGGAGCCTCCTCCCTCTGGCGATGCGCTGAGCTCCATCGGCAGGCCTTCTCGGTGGTTTGGGCGCCGGCGGTCACTGCCACTCTCGATGATGTCTGCATGCACGTAGCGCTTTGTCTGGCAATGGCATTGCATCTGCAGCATCTTGCGGTGCCTAGGGTCCATGTCTCCTGCTGTATGACCCTGTTTGGCATCGTTGATTGTCGTAGGCACTGCCTGGGTTCGGGCAGCCATAACTCTTTCTTGCTATTTTTCTAGCTTATTCTGACCGCATGAATGCTTTTCCAGCGGCTGTGTTATGGTATGGTCCAATGTTCAGGCAAACGGACGACGCCCGGGTTTTGGGCTGTCGGGCGTCTGTCAGGGCTCACCGAGAAAACACTGCCTACCAGAAAATAGGTCCTACACTATTTTCTGATTGGCTGGTTAGCTGAGTAACAAGTTCTACACCAGTGGGTGGGGTGAGGGGGGCTAGAACTTGGAGGGGTATCCCATTGTTGCTCATTCTTCATTCCTAATCAATCACTTTCAGTTTTAAGCTGCTTTCTGGCTTGAGCACTGGCGCGTACGTTTTTTAGTAACAAACCCAGAGCCTCCGGACTTAGACTCTAGAGCAGCAGACTGAGGGGGCAGCAGACATAAGGAACGAGCGTGGAAGCCCGCACGCTGCATCAACAACGCATGCTGCCCCAACTTGTTGCCGAGGTTTTCAAGCTTAAAATTGTTGTGATCCCGACTTGTCACCTTGCGTCCATGCGAGTCGCAAACCAAGTAGCTTGCATGTATTTGACCATAGAAACATCAGCATTTTGCATATGTGAGTTGATGATGACATGGGTGCTGGGACGCATCCATATAGCAGATTGTGCATGCGTCGTTTAAGCATGGCTCTTTGGACTAGTGTGCCCTATGTCGTGACCCATGGTACTGTTGCACGGGCGACTTTGTAAGTCGCCCCCATTCTTGCTCCACCATGATTGAGACGCCCCCATTCTGAGAAAAACGGCTAGGTCGCCCCCATTCCGGAAAGTTATGGCCAGGTCGCCCCTAGTTTTGGTGCTTCGGGGAATTATTGGTAGAACGCCCAATATGGATGAAGTATAATCTACGTATTGCTCCCAATTTCAGAAATTTCTGGCTGATTCGCCTCCATTAATAGTCATAATTCTCAGAATGAGGGCAAGTTGAGAAAATAATAAGAAATGGGGCGACTTATGTGGAAGGTTTTTCGAATGGGGTGACCTAGATATTCGTTCTCAGAATGGGGGCGTCTCAGACATGGTCAGCCGAAAATGGTGGCGACCTGGCAATTAGCACGCCTCTTCATCCTCTACCTGGTGCGACCGAGGCCTGTTACCACTAGTCCCGCCAGCGGTGTGCTATGCGACACAAGGCTGAGAGAACAGACGCGATTCAGGTTGATCTTTCCGGTCATGATTTGAAGGGATTGTACCGTTATCTTCTCGTAGCTCAATTTTTCGTATGTGGGAGATAGATCTGTTGCCGTATTTCTGAATAATTCTACCAAGTTCAAGGATAGACCTTTTAAATGAGGGGAGAGTGTCCACCGGCGTGCATGAATTCCTACATTCGCAATGCGGCAAGGGCGGACCATTTTTATCGACA
>SZWC01007425.1:9490-24043 GCA_023375785.1 Penium margaritaceum
GGCGAGCTTTCACTTTTTTTTGCTTTTCTTTTTCCGGACGAGCTGTTCGTGCAACTCACGCTCCACAGCTCGACCCGCTGGGGCTTTATTTCCCAACTTTGGCTCAGCCGCAATTTTGGCTTCGAATATGCCCTTTTTTCTTAACTGCTCTGCTACTCCGACGAGAGTTGCTTTGAGGAGGATTAAAGCAGTTGCTTGATGCTGCTGGTTGTTGCTTCTCCATATGCTGCCATTGCTTTTCTGCTGCACCGATCCCTGATGAAGGAGGATCCATAGTGGCGAGAAGTAAACTCGCCCTCCAAGGGAGGAAACCCAAACTAGGTTATCGCTGCTGCCGAAAAAAAATCTGAATTCCGGCAGTTTCTTTTTGCTTTTATTTTTTAAAATCCACCAGGCAGCTTGTAGTAGATACGGGACGTCTCCCTTTTTTTTTCTTGCTACTTGTCAGCTGCTGTTACTGCTGCTGCTGCTGGTGGTACTGGTGGTCCTTGTTTTCACCTTCCAGAAGGCACCGCAACCAGGTTGGCTTTTCAGCTCCGATCCGCATGACGGGCGGGCTTAGCCACATATTTGTCGTGATCACAACGAGCTGCTCCAAGGCCGTTCTTGGACCTTGGACTCTTCGCCTTCACTCCGACACCTCCTCCGACTGCTGCACTGTTGCGTCAGATCCTACTGTGGGATCAGTTGCTGTGAAGCACGCTGTTCGCGATGTGTGACTTGCGGTAGTGAGGAGCAAACTTGCCCCTCCACCAATTATTGCCTTCAGGTGGAAATCTTAGGACGAGATCCTCGACTGCTCCAGAGGTCCGACGTCTCTGTTGCGATTTTTGACTGGCTGCAGAATCTGGTGTTGAGCAGTTGTGAGCAGATTGCACATGTCGCCAGTCTCCATGCATGCCGCCTTCGTTAAGACGGGCTAACTGCTTCCACCTGCCACTCCGGCAGGATTTTTTTTCATGGAGCGTAACTGCTCCATTCATGCATGCCACTTGACAGTAGGTGGTCTTACGGCGTCCACCTGCCGCTCCAACAAGATTTTATCACGGATCACAACTGCTCCATTGGTGCATGCCACCTGACACCAGGTGGGCTTACTGCCTCCACCTGCCCCCTTGGCAGGATTTTGTCACGGAACATAACTACTTCGTTTGTGCACACCACCTGACACTAGGTGGGCTTACTTCATCAACCTGCCGCCCCGGCAGGATTTTGTCTGCTTCTCTGCTCGTTGCATTGCGAGCTGCTTCAAGGGCTTGACAAACGCATTCACTCTGCCTTGCCCTCACTCCGGGATCTCCTTTGCTGTTCCTTTAGTAAAATGTGGTGCTGCTGGCGGAATGTGCTGCTGGCGATGTCACGCTGCTCCTCTTGAAGCTGATGTCAACGTTGCAACCAACTGCTACGTCGAGATCCTGATCCCTTTTTTTGTTTTTAGGAGTTCCTCTTTCTTTTTTCCTTCTCTTCTTCTTCCTCTGCTACCCGATCCATCCCATGGAACAGGATTTGCGGTTGTGAGAAGCACATGTCAGACTGCTGACGAGCATATCTGCCTTGGTGCGCTCGTCACTGCTCCATTGATGGTGGTGAGCTTCCCTGTAGCTTCCACCATGTTGCTTCCTCTTGTACCGACACTGTTTTGATACACTTGTAGCCTGTAAGCTTATCATGTGAGCTCCCACATGCTCGTGGCTCCATACACGAGCACCTGCTGCATCACTGTTACTTTTACAGGTCGTAGGCTGGCTTCTACTTGGCCGCCTGCTGCATTGGCAATGTATGCTGCTGTCACGTTGGTCTATACAAGCTAAAGAAGAGTCAGCTTGTCAAGCACTTTGAGGCTCATGTGAACCTCTGTCTGATGTTGAAGACGCGTCCACCTCAGCTGCTCTTCTGCATCATCAGCATTCTGCTGCTGGGTTGTCTTCTGTTGGATGGAGCATGAAGTTTCCGTCTGGGGTGCGGAGCCACTGTCCGTTTCGTTGGTCAGCTTGTGGAAGTTTGGCAAGGCGTCCAACCCTGTGACCACTAGTGCCGACATTTTTCTCTCAAGTAGGCACTGTCGTTGCGACTGCTGCTTGCCGTTGCCAGGCTGCTGATGGCAGCCTGGATCCTTGGTCACCACTCCACTCTCCATGAGCTCCTGCAAGATGGCTACTTGCCTTGGCTCTCTGGCAACCTGGGTTGTTTCCGATGGCTTCCCTGCTTGCGAATCACAAAGTAGTGCATGGAGTGATGCCGACCCTCGTGACATCATCACGTGGGTGTTTGAGAAGTACCGTTACTTTGCGTCAACTACTGCTTGTAGCGCATGAAATCCTGGTGGCACTCCTGCATTCCTTGACTGCAGCAATGGTGCCATTGTGGACGCTTCAAGGAACACCACAAGCGTCTGCTGGCTTCCTCCTTGGGCAGATGAAGCTGACTTTGTCTGTTGACGATAAACATGATAACCCTCTGTATATATTTTCGTGCGTATGTGCCCTCGGGTGTGCAGCACATGAGGAATCGGCGGTCGGTGGAGATCCACGCTGATTACGGAGACACGTGCGCGCCAAGCCTGTCACGTGGTGGCGTTGCTCCCTTGTCTCACGCGCTCCGCCGGCCGTCGACCCTTGCCTGCCCCCGCTAGCAAACCTATTTGTGTCCTTGTGATTTATGTGGCATACTGTGCTTGCTGTGATGCGCGACCTAGATTAGACCCCAACTTGCATGTTTGTAGGTCTAGTTTAGGTTTCCTACTCTCTGACCTAGTTTTTGACTTCGAAGGTACGAACGCACCTTTTCTGGGCACACAGGGCAATTTTGCCCTCGCACCTCGTCGAGCGGCGGCGAGCTTCGCTCGCCGCCGATGGGTGAGACTCGACTATCGAGTCTCACCCGTAACAAGGGGAAGTGTTGCTTCTAGAGGACTTGTACTACTTTTTTTTCGACTTCGCATTAGGGTTTTTGGACCTCACGTGCTCCACGCTTAATGAAACAAAGCGCCGTTGGTCTCAATCTCTTCGTAGCTTAGTTCTCATGGTATCAGAGCCCTTTTCCGGGCCTGAGAAGGGTCAGAGCCGACCGTAGGAGCCAAAGAAAGGGGCGGCCGCCACTTGGACGCCACGTCGGCAAGGGTTGGCGGGCTAGGGCAAGGCGGCGAAGCTGCTCCAGGGCTTCGAACCAGCCCTGAGGGGGAGCGCAAGCCCTAGCAGGGCTTCGCGCATGCGAGGGACGCTTGGGACGAAGAGCCGCCGCCGAAAGAAGATCCCACGCCTCATTAAGGCCATTCCCAAGGTGCCCAACTGCGACCCTAAGGGTGGGCAAAGGGTTTGGGGGGGCGGAATTGCACTTGCAGGACTCCAGAACGTTTATGGTGGCTTCCCTATAGAGCTTCGGGCTCTCGGCAGAAAACTGGGCCCAAAGTGGGCCCGGCGAATTGCTGCCGAAATTTCCTTGGTCCTTTTCAGCACGATCCAGAGCTAGGTAGACCACCGAACCCACTCCCCAAGCACCATGAGCGAGGTAGATGGGACAAATGGAGGTGACGACAGTGGTGGCAACGCTCCTAATGTCACCGTCAGTGCTGCCGCAATGGCGCAGCTTGGACCAGGCCAAAAGGAAATGTCTCCCCCGCAGCTTGGGATGAGGGATTACTTGGCATGGAGGGACATCTTCTTGTCCTGGGCAGCAGAACATGGGTTGGAGGAACTTTGCATTCGTCCTCCCCCAGATACTGCAACTGACCTCATGCTACTGCACGCATTCAATGCACTAACCCGCGCACTGCCAGACCCCCAAGCCTACGCTCTGCGCCACTTTCACTTTGGCGGGCGAGGTGAGGACCCCTCCGACCCACGAAGTGGTGCAGCACGACCGCATGATGCCTGGTGCCACCTGTCCACGCGCCAAGAAGAACAGGGCATGACTCTTGTCGTGACGCTGAGAGATCGCCTGCGCAATCTCTACCCTAAACCAGGCGCGCCTATTGCTGAGTTCTGGGATGAGGCCATGGACATTCGCCGACGACTCTTGGGTCTAGGTGCCTCATGCTCCATCCTTGAGTGGCTGGACGTAGTGCTGCTCCACCTGGGCGAGCAGTACAAGGAGTTCCGGCGTGACTTGCTGTATCGCCACCCAGTCGCTGAGATCGAGCTCATCGACCTCGCCTCCGTTTTTGAGGAGCTGTGCAACTACGAAGACATACTGAAGGGCGAGGCTCGCGACATGACAGCGGCGCCACCGACAGCATATGCACACCAGGGCTCATCTTCCACTGCTGCTACAGCGAATCAGACATCATTCATCCCCCCCAGAGGATCCTCTAGTGGAGGTCGTGGCTGGTCTGGTGGTGGTGGTCGCGGCCGTGGTCGCGGCCATGGCAACCAGAGGTGCAGCTACTGCAACCAGACTGGGCACTTGTGGCGCCGTTGCCCTTCCCTCCAGAGGCAGATGATGGAGAAACAACAGCAGCAGCAGGCACATCAGCAGCAGAGGCAGACACAGCAACAGCAGAGGCAGGTACAGCAGCAGCATCAGCCACTGCAGCAGCTTCCCCCAGTGCAGCACTACGGTGGATATGGGCCATCTGAGGTGCACCCCTACCAACCTGTAGCAGCAGCCACCTTTGGATTGACGCCTTATCATCAGCTTCACCCGCAGCCTCTGCAACAGATGACACCACAGCCTGGGCCTTATGGGCTGCCAGTGCCATCGTTCGCCACAGCTCCGGTGCCTGTCCCAGGGTGGGCCCAGCGCGTGTATGACGACATGGCGACCCGGCACACTTCCGACATGCAGGAAGCTGTGTCCATCACCTTTCCTCCAGAGACTACTGCAGCTTCCCAGCCAGGTCCGTGCCTTGGGCACACGCACATCACTACATCACATATCTTGCCCATGCATGAGTGGTTGTTTGATACAGCAGCGTCACATCACATGTCACCTCATCGTCAGTTGTTTGTGTCTCTGTATGCCACTCATGATGTGGAAGGAGTGCGGACGGGCTCAGGGGAGGTGTTGAGGGTGGAGGGCATTGGGACTGTTGCATTGCAAGCACCGGGAGGGGTAATGTGGCTGACTGGGGTTTTGTATGATCCTCGGCTGAAGGTGAACCTGTTGTCAGGGGGGCAGTTGGATCGCCAATTGGGCATGTCAACGCTGACACAAGCAGAAAAATGCATGCTGTTTGATGCACACGGTGCGTTGTTGGCTGACGGACCCTTGCATACTGACATACTGTACCGCTTGACCCTATTCCCAGCATTGCCCTCCAACCGTCCACAGACCAATATCATGACCAAAACAGACCCAAAGCACACTGAGCTCATCCACAGAAGACTGGCCCACATCAACACAGAACTGGTTACCGAACTACTGAAGCACCAACCTGCACATGGACTGAGCCCAGACAACTGTCCTCACGGCCTCAAGGCATCTGCCTGTCTGAACTGTCAAGAAGGAAAGGCACACCGACAGAGTTTTCCTTTGTCACAACATGTCAGCGAGGTACCCCTTGAACTGGTGCATGCTGACTTAACTGGACCCATGCCGATCCCCTCAGTCCAGTACGCGTCACTGTACGTTCTCACACTGACAGATGACTACAGCCGCTTCCGCTGGGCGTTCTTGCTCAAAACCAAAGCAGATGCACAATGGGCAATCATGGAGTGGATTCCCCTTGCTGAGCGACAGACTGGGTGCTCTCTACGCATCCTCCGTACAGACAGGGGTGGAGAATTTCTAGGTCCACTAGAAACAGACCTAAAAGCTAGAGGCATTGTGCATCAAACTACCGCACCGTATACACCTCAACAAAATGGGGTGGCCGAAAGATGGCATAGAACGTTAGGTGATGCGTTGCGTACCCTGCTGGCAGAGTCTGGCCTGATCTTTGGATTCTGGGAAAAAGCTGTCAAGTATATTACTTGGGTGTGGAACAGAATACCCCAAGGGCCTCTGCCCAGGACCGTCACTCCCTGGGAGAGATGGTTCAAGCAGAAGGCAGATTTACGTCCTGCACGGGTGTGGGGCACTATGGCGTGTGTGTGGCTTGCTGACCCACAACGCAGCCATAAACTGAGTCCACGAGGCAGATGGTGTGTCTTTGTCAGAGTCTCTCATGCCTCGAAGGCATGGAGGTTTTGGGATCCCGTGCAGCATACGTTTCTCCAGAGTCGTGATGCGTCCTTCCTAGAACACATGCCATACAAGGCGTTCAAGGGACTCAAGCATGCACCTGTGCTCACTGTTCCTGAACGATACCCTGAGTACGTGAGTGTCCCCATCTTTGTCCCCACCACACAACCTAAGGTTACATGACCGTCGAGAGAGCACAAGGTCACGGCTCAAGACACACCGGTCCCTACTGACTTGCTTACACCGGCTGACCTTGCAAGCACCAGTGCAGACTCCGCAGGGTCGCCACCTGGTCTGACCCCAGTACAAAACAGATCTGTCCAGCCTGATCCAGTCCGTCGCTCACAGCGGAATGTGGCCAGGGTGAATTACAGACAGTTTTATCATACAGCTGGTCCCACACAACCTGTGCCTGTCCACCCAGAGCCTCTCACCGTCGAAGAGGCAAGGGGGCGCCCTGATGCAACAGAGTGGGAAAAGGCTATGATCGATGAGCTGAACGCTCTTCTTGAGCATGAAGTTTATCAACTGGTACCTCTTCCCCCCGAACGCAAAGCCATTGACCTAAAGTGGGTGTTCAAAGTCAAACGGAATGTCCAGGGCCTGTTTGAGAAATGCAAGGCTCGACTGGTGGCCAAGGGTTTCCACCAAATACCAGGACAAGACTTTATGGAAACTTACGCCCCTGTGGGCAAATACACGTCAGGTCGCGCGCTGCTGGGAGTTGCGGCTCACGAGGACTCGGAAAGACACCAAATGGACGTCAAGAACGCCTTTTTGAACGGACCACTAGAAGAGGAGATTTATGTGGAACAACCACCAGGGTTCACGGACGAAACAGACAGAGTTTGGCTTCTACTGAAAGCACTGTATGGACTGAAACAGGCACCACGGTGTTGGAACAAAGAAATCAGCCGAACACTAGAACTTGGAGGATTTCTACAAAGTTTGTCTGATCCCTCCCTGTTCATTCGCAGTGTTCGCGACACTCCAGTTGTCCTTCTCGTCTATGTAGATGATCTACTGATTCTTTCGCCCTTTCTCACTCTTGTTCAAGACACAAAAGCCCTTCTTACTGCACACTACCACATGACTGACCTGGGAGAGGCACACAATTTCCTGGGCATGACTATCACGCACAACAGAGCTGCACGCACCTTGACATTACACCAGGGACGGTTCATAGCACACTTAACAGACCAATTCTCTCACCTTGTTCAACATCTTCCCACACAGCATTCACCGATGAGCCCAGACATCTATGGACACCTTCTTGACCCTCGCACCACAGACTACGGACCAGACACTGATCCTACATTGTACAAGCAGATCACTGGCAGTCTCACCTACCTTTCCTCCACCACTCGACCGGATATTGCCTGTGCAGTGAACACTCTTGCCCAGTTCATTCAGCAACCCCGCAGTGCACATCAAAAGGCTTTGCTGAAACTTTTGCGTTATGTGTTTGACACTGCATCCATGGGCCTCGTCTTCTCCCCTGGTACTGGTCCCTTGCTCGATGGGTACTGTGACAGTGACTATGCACGAGACCGCAATGCACGCAGTCGGGGGGGGGTATGTCTTCCGTTTGTGGGGCACCACTGTGTCATGGCGTAGTGCAAAGCAGTCATGTGTTGCACGNAGTGTGGCTGAAGCAGAGTACATGGCATTGGGAGAAGCCGCATGTGAAGCAACTTGGCTGCAACGGCTGTTGGGGGAGCTGGGCATGGTTGTGGGGGCCGTACCACTGTATAGTGATAGCTCTGCTGCACGTCGCATCACGGCAAATGACGGTGTGCTGCATCCACGCACTAAGCACATAGGCATTGAACATCACTTTGTCCGAGAAGCAGTGGAAGCAGACATTGTCCAAGTGTGTGCTGTGCCTGGAAGTGAGCAACTCGCTGACTTTCTCACTATTGCACTTCCATCATCCTCCCTTATGTCTCAACTCCATCTGCTTGGTTGCATGCCTGCAACACCCTCGGCCAAGGGGGCGTGATAACCCTCTGTATATGTTTTCGTGCGTATGTGCCCTCGGGTGTGCAGCGCATGAGGAATCGGCGGTCGGTGGAGATCCACGCTGATTGCGGAGACACGTGCGCGCCAAGCCTGTCATGTGGTGGCGTTGCTCCCTTGTCTCACGCGCTCCGCCGGCCGTCGACCCTTGCCTGCCCCCGCTAGCAAACCTATTTGTGTCCTTGTGATTTATGTGGCATACTGTGCTCGCTGTGATGCGCGACCTAGATTAGACCCCAACTTGCATGTTTGTAGGTCTAGTTTAGGTTTCCTACTCTCTGACCTAGTTTTTGACTTCGAAGGTGCGAACGCACCTTTTCTGGGCACACAGGGCAATTTTGCCCTCGCACCTCGTCGAGCGGCGGCGAGCGAAGCTCGCCGCCGATGGGTGAGACTAGACTATCGAGTCTCACCCGTAACAAGGGGAAGTGTTGCTTCTAGAGGACTTGTACTACTTTTTTTTCGACTTCGCATTAGGGTTTTTGGACCTCACGTGCTCCACGCTTAACGAAACAAAGCGCCGTTGGTCTCAATCTCTTCGTAGCTTAGTTCTCAAAGAAGGCTCTGGATGTTTGGAGAAGAACTAAGTTCTGGCTGATGTGCAGATGGCTGATGTGACACTGATGAAGCCTTACTCAGCTGCAAGGCCCCATTCTGTTGCTTGATGTGCACCACCTGACCTTCAAGTTGAGCTGCTTGTGCAACTAGCATCTCACAGGTATGCCGCTCCCATTGGCAAAGGAGCTGCTACTTGCCAATCTGCTGCCGTTGCTCTATGCTTTCATTCTTGAAAGCTTTCTCCCCAATTTTCTCATGTTGACCTGTATCAAGCAGTTGTGGTATGAGTGCCATGGATGGCACCTCCGTTACAGCATGTTATGGCTGAAGCACGCAAAGCTGTATCATGCCTATTGTTGCAAATCTTATCACTAGCATCTGCACTGGCATAAAAGCTTGTGGCATGAATTGTGCCACATCTGCTTGCGAGACTAATGTAGTTGACGACGATGGTAGCTGTGCCAGTTGAAGCTGATATTGAAGATGCACTTGTTGTTGAGTCTGGGACAACTGCTGCTAAAGCTGTGGATGGTGAGATTCAAAACTTGTGTCAATCAACTGCTGCCCCAAGACTCCATGTGCACGCACGTTGTTGCGGTGTGCCCTTGACCGAAGCGCCTCCTCTCTTCAGTGCTCCGTCACCTCTGCTACTGCTTGCTCTCTCCTTGGACCACATTCTTGGTCTATGCACAAGCTTGGCGCTGAGAGATCATTCAGCTGTTGAGAGACCATTTGTGGATTCTGCATATTGAGGTCGCTCAAAGCGTCCTCAATATCTCCATGTGTGCAGGGTCACCATGTCACGCGCTCACCCTGCCACTGGTGAGTTATGACAGTCATTGTCATCCTTTGAAGCTTGAGCTGTAACTGCTGCTTCTTGCTGGCAGCAAAGGTCTGTTGCTCTAATTGCATGTTGAGCATTCTCAGACGTCCTTGCGTTCTGATACCATGTTGGGGTTTTTGGAGCCTGCAGTGACGAAGTCACCGCGTGCTCTGATGCAGCAAGGGGGTCTTGCTGCTGTCTTGGATCTCTGTGCCCAGCAAGCAAACCTTGTACTCCAATGTGCGGAAGCGGAAGGCTTGGATTGAAACTTGTAATTGAAAAAGACTATCAAGTACATGTATGGTAGAAGGAAACAGCGGCAAAACACAGCTCAGCTCAATGCTCTGACACAACCTGCCCAATCCAAGGGCGCAACACCTTACTAGGCCGTCAAGGTTGTATTTGCAAGGGTCTAAGCACGGTCACCGTACTTTCAGGTGAAATGGCCTCCAGGTTGTCAGGGCAGCCTCCTCTCAACGCTGGCAGCCATTGCCAGACTTACTGGGTCGTCAGAGGACTTCTGACCCTCCTAGCCAAGCTGACAGAGTGCTGCCAGGCTTACTGGATCGACAGAGGGGAACTCCAGCAAGACACACAGCTTCTAGATCCTCCTAACCAGACTGGAAGAGCACTGCCAAACACACTGGGTCGACAGAGGGAGACTCCAACAATCTGATTGTCCAGACGGAATCAGCTCTGTAAAGTAGAGCTGAGGTTAGACACTAACTCTGGGGCTCTCATGCCAAGACACAACTCCTGGCCCACAGATGGGCAACGTCAAGCAAGAGAGCTTAAGCTAGGCAGCTTGAGTCTTGCACATAGTCTGGCCACCAGAGCAAGGTAGTCAGGCCTTCAGGTAGTCAGGGGCGTCCTCCTGCCTAGGGAGGCAGACTGCTGCCAGGCCTACTGGGGCCTAAAGATGAGAGCGACTGCAAAGTCTTGTTCTGGAGGCGTTGTCTAGCAGAGATGGACTGCAGGTCGTTGGAGTTGATGTTAGAGTTGCTTGCTGAGTTACTGCTGAGTTACTGGACTGGCTGAGTCTAGTCTGTTTTTATACTGGGATCTTGGCAAGTTGACCAGCTGCACTGTGCCCAGAGGAAGCTTCCTACTACAAGGTCGTAGCTTCCTCCTCAAGGAATCTTCCCGGTCCAAGGCACGCAGCTTCCTCCTGAAGGAAGCTTCCTAAATAGTGGCAACTTGGCTGTGGTCCCAGCTACTGAGTCGTGCATGTTGCCGATGATGTAGGGCGGTCCCCACTCTTAGCTTTGCATGCAGCTGCTGAGTCGTGCATGCATTAGCTGATGCAACTGCTGAGTCGTGCATGTGATAGTTAATGCAATGCTGAGTCGTGCATGTACCACTTGATATAGAGTGGTCCATGTTCCAGAGATCTGCTTGCATGTGCTGATGCAAGCGGTCCCAGCAGTCGAGTCAGGTGCAGCCCCACCCTGACTGGTCTGGGCCAAGTACCCAGCAGTGGTTGCTTCCACTGCACAGCTGCTGACCAAGCTGGGCCAGTAGGCATGCACAACCCTGCTGTGCATGTAGCACTCAAAGATCCAGGCTCCTTTCCCCCCTTGGACCTGGATGCAAGAAACAAAGCTGACCTGTACATCAGATATTCCCGGCCGAGCCGCACCCGATAACTTACGGATAAATATCCGTAACTTTATGCACAGACCTCCGATTGTCGATCCGACTGCGTCGTGTCGAACCTGTCACTCAGCGCAGTTATTGCTCACTCCAACAGCAACAACCCCCCCCTCAAGAGTTAAGTGTACCCGCAAATTATAGGTGGGTTACTTTTCTCCATGACGTGGTGTGAGCGAGATGTTCTCATGGAGCATCTTTCACTTTAGAGGGAAAGAAGCATTCAGAGAGAAGAGGGGTATTGGAAACAATTGCCTTAGTATGGAGGGGAAACCCATTTCTTCATAATGCTCATCATTTTTGGCACTCGTGGTTGGGTGGGCCACTTAAGCATGAATTCCTCGGAGGGTGTAGTTTGAGTTTGAGTGGGCTGTTCAAGTACTCTGTTTTAACCTCCTCATGAATTGGAGACATGGTTGAGGAGCGTAGGCAGGATAGCACGGAGCAGGTAGTTGCGTACATCAACTCTTGTGGTCCAACCGACATGTACACGTTGAATCATGTGATGTTGGGGCTTAAATGTGTCGTTGAGATGGGATGAATGAGGTAATATTAACAGGAAATAATTGTGCGGAACGCAAAANGCACAAGCTGCACACTTGGTTCTGCATAAGGGCAGCCCTTGCTTTTGTACGCCGTGAACGGTGTTGATGTTGGTCATGACAAGGTTTGAGGGGTTTTCAAACCGTGAGGGGCAGAAAGGGGGATTCTTGTCCTCAGTAAGGCAAGCTGGTGTCGGGGATCATGGGCTTCAGGCTGGCTCAAACCATGTTGGATGCAGTGGAGAGTCCAATGTCACTTTACGACACCCATTGGTGTTACCAGAGTCCATGGCAGTTGAGTCCATCGCATTTCTTTCAGCATGGAAATGGATGGTGTGACTGATTTGTACATGAATCCTCTTCTTGTAACAGATTTTCCATATGGCTCTGATGATCCCAAGGGCATTGTGGTGAAGGAATTTTGGAGCTGTAAACTATCTGGAAAGTGATATGTCTATTATTTGCGTCTTCAAGGAATGTCAACGTCCTTGCAAAATTGTTGTAGTTGTAATGGATCCTCATCCTTGTTAATCCAAGACAAAGAGCACATAACTGAAAGGAATAATAGAGTACGGGATTTGACAAAGGGATTGTTAGAATTTTTATAGAGCGATCATACCTAGTGATGCATCATACTTGGACCAGTGTGATGACATGGAAGATGAAAGGCTAGCTCAAACACCTGGGGTTGCTTATGAATTTGGTTGTGAGCTGATTGTGAGCTGCAAAAAATGAAAAAATACAACAAAAAAAGGAATCAGTCTTGATGCTCGGGGGTCTGGCGGGGTGGTCCACACTGGGCACTCAGCCTCGCTATCCCTCCACCGCTGAGAGCGGAGGGTTTTCGCTGCTCGGTTTCCCGCCTCACGCGGTGCCCCCCTCTCTAACGGCCACGCCAGCCCACCTTCCGGTAAACTGTCGCTGCCGACTCACAGCTTGGAGTGGACGAGTCATCGACGTGGCAGCATGGGCCCCACCCGACTGGCATCCATCCCGAAGGTATGTCCCCGCTTGGGCTACAGGTTGGAGCTACCCAACCCGACAATGAAACACTAGAGATTCGGGCCTATTTTTATGTAGAATTATTGTACACTTGTATCGACTGGCGCGTGAGCCGTACATCAAGATAAAGGGAGATAGCTCCTCTCCACCGTGGCAGGTCCTGAAGGTGCCACATCAGCCCAATGCACGGAAAAACTAAAGCACTCAGAGAGACGGATCTCTTTGTAACGTTTTACTTGGGGCACCAATGTTTTGTGTGCACGATGTTTGGAGCATGTTTTCATCTTCTTTCCTGCTTCTATGTTACGTTTTTTCTTGCAGCAACGTTGAATCTTGATGCACATCTGGGTATGAAAAGAAATATAGCTGGGTTTCACCGGACAGCTCACGCACTTTACGGTACTCATTAACACTGAAAATTTCAGGAAAAAATCCTTGGCCTCTTGCCTCCGCAGTCTGGCCTGTTCAGGCCGGCCTCTTTTCTTCTCCCTTCTTTTCTCTCCTCGTTTGGAATGTCGCCTCGCAAGAATTATTAAGATGTCCATCTTGCCCCTTCTTGTCCGCCTTGTAATCCGCGTGTCTGCGTTCCTTCTTCTATTCTCCCATCACTTGACCACCTGCAAATGTGCTGCAAACCCGGAACCTGTCCGCACTTTATGTGATAATCATCAGGAATCCGCATCATCGAATGCGACCTCAGAATTAGGCTGTGCGCATTTCGCGGTAGCGTGTTCGGCCGTTCCCGTTAGACTGCGGCAGCACTGTCGCTTGAAACGCTGTCTGCTCAGCACGATCGCATGGCGCGGAGGGGATCGACCTCGAAGACCGCATTGCAAAATCAGCAATTCCCACAAGCCTTGAACTGCAGGCGGCCCATGGCGTCCTCTACGCCTGTGACGATCTCATGTGAGCTCCTGACATCTGCGCAAGATGCTGCTCGCTCGCTCACGGGTCCCCTTTCAAATCGGCGAGTCTCCGCATTCGCTGCCGATCCAACGGCAAGGGCCGATAGGCTCGCTCTCTCCGTCGCGGCTCAGTGAGCCTCAACGCGTCAGTGACAGCACGTGCTCCTGCAATTGGATCATCCCCTTGATTGCACCTCCCGTCTCTCCTCCCGCCCACGGCTAATCCCACCAAGCGCAGCACTCACGCCATCTCCGCCGCCTCCGCTGTCACCTCCTCCGCGTCTCTCAACACCGCCTTTCCTTCAGACTCTCAACCTTCCGACAATCAGCAGATGAGGAGGAACAGCAAGGCCAAGACATGCGGCGTTACGCGACCCGAAGACGCCAGCGTGGCAGTCGCTGCCGGCGCCTCCTTCGTGGGGATGATCCTGTGCCCGACGGCCAGGCGCCGGGAGATCGCCGCAGCCGCGCTGGTTAGGCGTTGCGCAGCCGGTGGGAGTGTTGTTGGACGGAAGCGCAGACGACGTCGTTCCTGCCTGCCAGAGCGCTGGAATGGACGCCGCAAAGGTGCAGTGCAGCAACGGCGAAGCACGAGCGCAGCGCCTTACCTTGTCCGATGTTCATCAGACGTGTCATAAAGGCAACTCTCTCCCTCCTGCGCCCCTCGCTCTTCCTCCGCCTAGTGCATCGCAACGCACTGCAAATTCAAATGCACAAGCACTACAGCCAGCGCAGCTGGTTGGTTCATTGGTTGGTGAATCGTTCATTCATTTTTGGGGTTGATTGTCTGGCTGGTTGCTTCGTTGGCTGGTTCGTCCCTTTCCAAAAGAAGTCTTTGGTCAGGCTGGGTTGTTTTGACATAGTGATCTGTTGGAACATGATCACTCCCTCCCTCCCTCCCTCCCTCCCTCCCTCCCTCCCTCTCTCCCTCCCT
>SZWC01007425.1:27640-95588 GCA_023375785.1 Penium margaritaceum
GAACCCTTAAAACGTGGCTGCCGCGGTCGCTGCGCACCACGTGGTGGACGTGTCGCGCGTCGTGTGCGGCAGTGACAAGCTGGCCAAGCACCACGACAAGGTCAAAGCGTTTGAGACATCGGCGCTGACCGCGGGAGACGCAGAAGAATAGTGATGGAGTCAGCCTCATTTCTGAGCTGCCATGAGCTGGAGCAGCATTCTCGCAGTACCGGGCTTGTTGTCGTTCATGGCGGCGTTTTCGAAGCTGGCAAGTGCATGAGTACTCGAAAGAGAGTAACATGTGAATTTTGAATAGGAGCAACAGCAGGAGGGGGGGTAGGAGGGTGGGGGGGGGGGGGGGAGAGGAGGACTTGCTTCTTCCTCCTCGCCCTCAGGCAGCGGACCTTGTTGTGTGCGGGTGCATTGCGACTTTGTTTCTGTGTGGCCGGAACCATCTAACCCCAGGAGTAGTGGCGACAGCTTGTGGCCACTTTTCATTACCTCACTCGCCACAAGCTTCAAGGACATGGTTTGTTGTATCCTGCTACGCATTTGAGTGTAATGTAACGAGTGGTTGGTATGTATGTCTATAAAGTCTTGCACTCAACATGGTAAGCTTTGCAAAGTGGCACAAGTGACAACCCCGAGATGTTGTACACCCACTTGCCTGGCCTCCCGAAGTGTTCGTGAAGCGCCTCGTACATCTTCCAACTGTGTTGTTAGTGTAGACGCATGAGGGCAAGAACACGGGGGACATAGGAGACGAGAGGCGCTAAGGATTTAAATCTCAAACTTTGAAAGAACAAATGGGTAGTCGGTTGGAGTCGTGAGATCAAAAATACTTGAGGACTGAGCTCCACATTGCACGTCATGCAAAAGGTGAGATCGTCGCCACTGCTGAGGTGGAGTTAGACTTTTCCGGATTGTCCGAGAGTTGTTGCTACGGACAACTTTGAGAAGCATGACCTCAACAAGATCAGCAACCTCCAACAAACTTAAGCACAACCACGAGTCAATTACACATGTACACAATCCACATCATCCTACAGTGTATGTGGGGATACCATTAAGTTGTGAGCAATCTAAGGACAAATGACATTGTCAGGAAGCTTCCTAGCACGCTTGCCACTGACTAGAAGTCAGTGTTCATTCAGCTCGCGGCGTCAACACACATCGGACGCGAAACGACAAGGGTTTGGCTAGGCGACACAAACACTGTCAAATGTGCTTCCATGAACAAAACACATGCACAGAAAAATGACAACTGACAAGAACACTGTTGGTTTTTCACATCTCTCATTGTGCTCCGTTGTGTCCTCTCGGCTTGCGTACACCGGCGTGCAGATGACCGACAGCAAGACTCGACGCTACTAGAGTGGCGTCCGGTGGAGCCGACGCACGCTGAGGCCTACTTGCACTTTGCTGAAGCCTCCTCCCTCCGGCCATGTGCTCAGCTCCATCGACATGCCTCTTCAGCGGTTGGGCTGCCGGCGGTCACTGCCATTGTAGATGCTGTCTGTATGCACCCAGCGCTGGTTCTGACTGTGCCATTGCATCTCCAACGTCATGCTCTGCCTAGGGTCCATGTCGTGTGTTGTGTGGCAATGCTTGACATCATGAACCGTCGTAGGCACTGCCTGGGTTCGGGCAGCCAGAACTCTTTGCCGCTATTTTTTTAGCTAATTCTGACCGCACGACTGCGTTTGCAGCGTCAGTATACTAGTATGGTCCAATTTTCAGGCAAAACGGACGACGGCCGGGTTTTGGGCTGTCGGGCGTCTGGCAGGGCTCACTGAGATAACTCTGCCTGCCACAAAATAGGTCTAGGGCTATTTTCTGATTGGCTGGTTAGCTGAGTAACAGGTTCTACAAAGCTAAGGGGAAGCTAGAACTTGGAGAGATCCCCCATTGTTGCTCATACTTCATTCCTAACTAGTCATTTTCAGTTTTCAGCTGCTTTCTCGCGCTAATACTGGCGCGCGCATTTCTAAGAAACAAACCCAGAGCTTCCAAACTTCGTCTCTAGAGCAGCACACTCACGGGGCAGCAGACTTCAACAACAAGCGTGGAAGCACGCACGTTGCATCAACAACACTACTACCCCAACCTGCTGCCTAGTTTTCCATTTTGGTATCATAGCTGTAAAGAGTCGAGTCTCCAGCTTCTGCTCTTAAGTTGTCGTCGGAGTTCGCAAAGTGTCGTTCTCAGTCCGCGTCAAGGGTTTACCCCCTTGCAAGACTGAGGGGCAATCGTTATCAACGACCCAAAGCATGGAGAATCGAATATTTCGAGTCTCCGGAGGCCCATTTCCGTTTTTTACCTTACCCCTGGTTTAGGGACCCAATCCGGGGGTTTTTACCTCGAACTCGTGTGTTCGCACGAGTTATATTGTTTATTTTACGTCAAAGTTCGTCGCAAACGAACTTCAATTTACGTTGTGCCGTTCTGGCGTGAAATCGTCGCGTGCGAGGCACGCTGGCGATTTCGCGCCAGCTCTCTCGTCCTCACCCTCGCTCCCCCTATCCCTCGTCCTCGCTTGCTTGTTTGCAAGGAGGGCAAGGGGGGGTGAGGGCACGAGGCCACGAGGCCTCGCCCTCGAGGCCCTCGTGGCCCCTCAGCCGCCGATCGGGCTGATGCCGCGACTGGCGGCTGGCGGCTAGCCGGCCGGTGGCCGGCCGGTCGCTAAGCCGGCCGCCGGTCGTCTAACCGGCCGGCGGCCAGCAAAGTGCTGGCCGCCGGCCAGCTCTCGCTGACGCGAGGGGTGGTGCGCAACCACCCCTCGCTTCAGCGAGGAGGGAGGGCCAAACCGGCCCTCCTGCTACATTCCTCCCCACTTGTTATGAACCGTCCCGGTTCATGAACAACAAGTAAGAATGTTAGTCAGTGAGTCATCAACATTGTGAAAGAAAATTAATAATTTCAATCACCAGCTAGACATGAACACGTGCATAGTACTTGGACATAAACTGCAGTTTGTAGGTCAGCATGGCTAGTGGTCTCCCCCCTTTAGGCTGGAGCGTCCGCGTGAGAACCATGTTGCGCGTCCCCAACCTCCTTTGGTCGTTGTCCATGAATGCTGCCTTGTGGGAATGTTGTTCACTTTTTCCGCGTTCAAGTGGTACCTCCTGCCACGCGTCGATCTGTGCGAGCTGCAAGCTTGTTCCAGTACTCGTTGACCACCCCTGTTGGCAACCGAGATTCGGGCTCCCATATTTATGTTGAGGTCCACAACCGGCCCAATGAACGAGGTACTTCCTAACAACGCGCGACCAAAGAGTACGCTCTCGATGCTAGAGTAGGCGAAGAACCTCATATTGGCCGTCGGCAACAAGGATTGCTCGCGGTGGTTGAACGGTTCCATCTGCCGTGTATGGAGCCAGTAGGCTCACATGAAACACGTCATGTATCTTCATACTTGACGGAAGTAGCAATCGGTATGCCACTGGCACGATGCGTGCCACAATGGAAAACGGCCCAATCCACTTCGGTAGAAGTTTTCTTGCCCCTGGCAACTTCAGCCGAAGGTTTTTAGTGCTAAGCAGCACTTTGTCACCGATGTCAAACGAGACCTCCCGGCGACCTTTGTCGACATATGCCTTTTGTCGCTGCCAAGCTGCTTGAAGGTGACCCTTTGCCTCCTGTAACAACGAGTCGATGCGCTCGGCAAAGGCTTGAGCGGAAGGAATTGCCCTCCTGTACTCCCACTCTTCACCAATGAAGAGGGTACCACCAGATGCCGACCACTGTTCAACACGAACGGTGTGAACTGTGTGGACTCGTTCACCGAATCGTTCACGGCAAACTCTGCCGGTGCAAGGAATTCCTCCCAATCATGCATGGCAGGGTCCACGTACATGCGGAGCATCTGTTCCAGAGTACGATTCATGCGCTCTGTTTTTTTGTCAGTTTGAGGGTGAAATGTTGTCGACATTTCCGACTCAGTACCAAAGTACTCGTGCATCTTTTGCCAGAACTTACTAGCAAATTTTTTGTTTCGATCGGAGATAATGCGCAACGGCAAGCCATGGTGCTTTAGGACACCCTCAAAGAAGAGACGAGCGGTCTCATCTGCGTTCCCTTCGGTGGTTGTAGGAATGAAGTGCGTCATCTTTGTCAAAAGATCCACAACCACTAGTATTGCATCGTGGCCACGGGCCGTGTACGGAAGACCAGTAATGAAGTCCATGCTGACGCGCTCCCATGGAGTCCCAAAAATAGGAAGTTGTTAGAGGAGTCCAACAGGCTTCTTGTTACTAGCCTTACTTCGAAGACATGGGTCGCATATCACGCAATACTTACGGACATCGACACTCCATCCTAGCCACCAATAGTGGTCGGAGAGTGCATGTCCGGTCTTTCGGGGTCCCACGTGACCTGCGACCGGCGGGTCGTGGAACTGGGAGATAACCTTTGCTCGAAGTTCTCCCAAGTTTGGCACGATAACTTGTTCTCCATGCTAGTAGATTCCTATGGCCTCCACCAAGCCGTACTTAGTCCAGATTTCAAGAGTCTTGAAAGAAAGAATCGACACAGTATCCCATCCAGACCCTGTTGAAAAAACCGTTGTAATGGATGATCTCTCGTAGTGGTTGCCGTAGAGGTGAAGGGGGATGTGGTGATTGTACTGTTGCTATTGCAATGGTCATAAAACACCCACTAACCTTGGTGGTTGCTTTAATTTCCACATGCTGTCGGCTTAGTGGATCGGCCACATTGATGCGTCCTCGCCGATATTCCCATGTGAATGAGAATCGGCTCAGGTATTCACTCCAACGCGCCTGTCCTCTTGACAAGTTCGGTTGCGTTTGGAAAAACACCAATGGATTATGGTTGGTCACAACCGTCACACCCCATTCAGCACCCTGGAGGTAGCAACGCCACATCTTAAAAGCGTGTACTATCGCAAAGAGCTCTTGATCCCCAGTCGTGTACCGCGTTTCCGCGGGGATGAGCTCCCGGCTCTCATAGGCAATTGGGTGACCATTCTGCATGAGGACGGCTCCGAGTCCTACTACCAACGCATCACATCCCACCTCCAACGGTTGCGATGGATCCAGAAGAGCTAGGAAGAGTGCCGTGGATAGAAGCTCTTTGACTTTGAGAAAAGTGCTTTCGCAATCAGATGTCCATTCCCAACGCACGTCTTTTCGCGTGAGCCTGGTTATTGGTGCTACCAGGGTCGAATACCCTTGCATAAACCGTCCAAAGTAGTTGGCAAGGCCAAGGAAAGACCGAATCTGCCCAACATTTTTGGGACGTGGCCAGTCCACAACAGCTTGGACCTTTCGTGGGTCGACACGGATTTCGTCCTTGCCGACGATGTGTCCAAAGTATTCTAGCTCATCTTCTGCAAACTTGCACTTGCTCACTTTTGCATAGAACTTCTGTTCCCAAAAAATTGCGAGAACTTTACGTAGATGCTCTATGTGCTCTCCCATTGATTTGGAGAAAACTAGGATGTCATGCAGGTAAACCAAGACAAACTGTCCGAGGTGCTTGGCAAACGTTCGGCTCATTTCTCCTTGGAAGGTTTCCGGGGCATTTGTAAGCCCGAAGCATAACACTCAGAACTGATTGTATCCCATGTGCGTTCAAAACACGGTTTTGGGCACATCATCTTCCGTGATGCGGATTTGATGGTACCCTTGAGACAAATCCAAGAAAAAAATACTTTTGCGCCTTGGAGTTGGTCAAAAAGGTCCTCAATCGGCGGTAAGGGGAATTGATTTTTCACCATCAGCTTGTTTAACACCCGGTAATCCACGCACATGCATAAACCACCATCCTTTTTGTTCACAAAAAGGATCGTTGCACAGTACGGCGAGCTACTGGGCTCGAGTCCAGTAGCTTGCCGTACTCTTTGATTTGGCGTTCGGCCTCTCGCCTTTCTGCTGGACTAAGGCAATACATGGGTCTGAACGGAGAAGTCACCTCCGGTTGTAGCGAAATCGTATGGCCCATGTGTCTTTCTGGTGGAAGCCCAGGCGGTGGGTCTTGGAATACATCCGATAACTCTGCCAATAGAGATCTGATCTCTTGTGGCGTGTCTTCCTTCACGTCGTCCTCCACTTTCTATAGCTGAGCCAAGAAGTATCGCCAACCTTGTCGAATACATCTCTTGACCTGCATCGCAAACAAGCTGGCATGGACTTTGAGTCAGGTCGGTGATAATTCCGTACTCGGAATCAACGAAAAGGGGCGTTGTCCTTTTCGAAGGATCAAATACTTTTATGCAAAGCACATTAGAGCCTTGTTCTCACGGAGCCCGGGATCGCCTAGCACCATGTCAAACGGGTCAAGAAGGTTGAGTACCTTCAACGTGACACTCAATGTGTACCCTTGAATGCAAATATTTGCTTTTACAAGTACCGATCACGGGTACTGTACGGTTGTCACCGACAACAACTGCGCCATTCGATGGCTCGTACTTCAGGCCAACCTGTCGGGTAAATCCAAGGCTAACAAAAGAGTCGTCTCCTCTAGTGTCAGCGAGTACGTTCACAGGAGTGCCAGCTAGGTGTCCTTTGAACTGCATCGTTATGTTGCCTTCACTCTTCCGAGTGAACAGACTCGACGACGGCAAGCTGAGTTCTTGATAAACACGGAATCTGTACGACGGCCGTCACAGCTCCCATGATTCACCTACTCGAGTCCACATCTTCTGGACACGTGTGAATTCGGCTAGCACCTTCCACTCGAAATCGTCGACTAAAGGTATTGCGAACGTGATTGAACTCATTGCTTTGAGGGTGTTTGCTTCAATCACTGCGTCACACAACTCTTGCACTGTGGTCGGTGTTACCACCACTAGGCATGTACGATCATGCATCTCGTCTGGAGATGCAAGGTTTAGTGGGCAATGTCGGTGAGCAAGTGTAGAATGCGGTTCAACAAGGGGAGAGAAAACAACAGAGAAATTTGAACTCATCAAAATCTCAAATTGTTTCACATCCTCATCTGAAAACATGAATCCACACTCGTGATCTAGTTTAACCCCTGAGTGGTCCCCACTAACATCACTCAGGGGTGGGGAAAACCCACCCCACGGTCTTGTTCGTTACCACGGCCGGGCCCATTGCCGTGACCACGACCCTGTCCGCGGTCTCCTGTTGCACCATCCCCACGAGGTGCTGCTGCTGCAGCTAACGCCGCGGCCTCTTGTCCACCACCAGCAGCCTGAGGGTATTGAGCCCTAAAGTGGTCCAGCTGCATGCAGTTGTGGCAAAGCCCTTCGCGGAAGGATGCGTTGCGACGCTCACGCACCGCCTGTATCTTGTCATTCTCGTGGCTGTGCTTGTTGTTGGGGCCCTTGTATGCACAAGCCTTCTTGGGTGTAGGGTTTACAAGCTGCTTGCCCTTGGCCCCACCTCGCTGTCCAGCTGACCCACTAGCCCCTGCAACGTCCATGCGCGTGTCGCTTCCTTGCTGTGCATGCGCTTTCGGTCGTGCATCAGAGTAGTGCTTCGGGTTCGCCAAATACACTTCGCTCATGTAGTCGTGCAACGCCCTCCAGCTTGTCTAAGCTTGGCCAGTGGCTGTCGTGGTGGTCTTGTCATTCAGCTTCTCGCTGGCAAGACCATCACGCAAGTACTCTAGGAGCATGCACTCCGGGTACTTGAAAGTCTGAGTCCCATCGCCCTCGGTGAAGCTTTCGGCTTCCTCCACGAGTGTGGCGAGCTCGCTCAAGTAGGATTCGAGCGAGCTGCCAAGCTGCCTGAAGTCCTTGATCTTGTGGAAGGCACGCTGCGCCTCCTCGCGTTGGGTGCACTTCTTGCACATGATCGCGCAGAAGGCCTCCCATGGCATGGACTGCCACTCGAGGTGTGGCTGCTCCACAGTCTACTCCTTGACCACATAATTGAAGAGTTTTTCTTCAAGCCGCGTCGTGGCAAAGTCGCCCCACTGGCTGAGTGGAGCCTTGTGGACACGTAAAATGCGCTCCATGCGATTCAACCTGTCAGTCAATTTCACGCCCTTCCGGAAGATCTCCACACTGTGGAGGAAGGATGTATTCATGACCGACCCCGAAGTCGTCAAGGTAGGCAAGTCGTCACTGCCACTGGCAGTGGCATCCACAGCCGCGGCATGCTGTGCTTGCTGCTGCATCCGCACCTGGGCCACGTCTGCAATGCCTTTTCGAGGTCGTTGCATCGGCGGCTTACCTCATGGGCGGCCAGGCGCTACAGCTGGCGATCACGATCGAGGTGTGTGATGCTCTGCCCGGCGTGGGCCAGTAGGTTGGCGAACGCAAACTTGAGCTCTGATATCGTCAGAGCATCGGTGATAGCCTCCAGGGCCTCGCGTTGTCCGTGCACCCTTACCCACTATAGGAGGGTACGGTTCGCGTACATGCCTCCAAGGAGTCCCACCTTCCGAGGAGACTGTCATCGGCGACGACGCTCGAGTGGGCGCTGCCTTACCCCCATTGCGTCCACATCGTAGGAAGAGGGGTCCGCCCCCATTCCTCCGAGTGGTGTCGTATCTCCACCGTTGGTGGTGATCTTGAGTCGGCCTGCCGCCTCAATAGCAAACTTAGCGAGCCTACGACGGTCATCGCGAATTGCCTTCGTGGCGATGTCGTCTGGCTCATTCTTGTAGGAACTCCCCGTGTGGCTGCTTTCATTGCCCTTGCTGCTCTCGGCAGTCTCGCTGCCGTCGGTAGCTTCAGGCAATGTGGCAGGCGCCTTGCCCTTCTTGAGAAATCGGCTCGAGTTTGCCACACGACGATGGCGATGGTCGCGATCCTCGTCGCCTTCACCATCGTCGGCGTCGTGCTCTTCGTCGGGGTCCTCCTCCGGGGGATCCTCCTCCATCGTATCATCCATCGTGTGGGGGTCGCCTACGTGCGCGCCGATGTGCTCGTCGAGCAACGTTTTGGCCTCCGTACTCTTCTCGGTATCGTCGAGGTTGGAGTCGGTTGCCTTCGGCGGTACGGTTGCCTTTGGCTGTACGGTTGCCTTTGAGTTGGCAACCGTGCTCGCGAGAGCGGCTCCAAAAATTTGGAGTCTGCCAAGAGTTCGTGGTGAGGCCGTCACCACCTTGCCCTTGTTGGTCTTGGACGGTCCGGCACTTGCCATCTCGTTGCCCGTGCAACTAGCACGTGAAGACCGTTCTGAGGATCACCCCACAACGTTAAGGAGGAATCGCCTCCCACAAACCCCTTGCTCTCACGGTTGGTGAGGCAATTAAAATTTGATTTTCTATGTTCCTAGGCCGCCACGTCGGCACAAGGTTGTGGATTTTGAAACTAGTCCTCCTAAGCCGTGACTCACGGCACTTGGAAGCACCTAGAATCTAGGAAAAACAGAAAATTGAAATGCAAGGGAATGACAAAACGAATGTGAGTGTCACTCACAAGACAAAGGCAAAGAATTGCAAAGGAGTTCTAGAAAATCCTAGCAACTCCTTCACTCCCTCTTCCTACTTCTTGTCCTTCCTTTGTCTTCTTGTCTTCCTTGGCCTCCTCTTGAGTCTTTGTGCCCCTTACGCCCTTTGGCGGCGTCTTCCTTGCGCCGGCAGCGTTGAGGAAGCCGCCAAAATCTTGAAGGTATTGTGTTTCCTCCTTTTTTGGGTGCTCTCAGGTCGTGAGAGCTTCTTGCTCTAGGAAAAATACGATCCCAATTTATAAATGAAGAAGGAAGGAGGGAACCTTGAAAAGAGGGGAAAAACTTGGTGGTTTGGGAGTGGGCACTCCCCACCCCGTCCCACAAAAATCCCTTAGGTTCCCTGAAAGTGAGGAGAGACTGGAAGAAAGAGGCTCCCCCAAGTAGAGCTCTTTTTCAGCTCTCCAATGCACATAACTGTAGTTTAATCCATTAGGTGTAGATGCCGTAGTCCCTTCTCGCGATTTTGCTGCTGCTTGTAGCTGCCGGCGGCATTTCATCTATGTTGTAGGTGCAGTTTCCGTCAAACTCTTGGTCGCGAGGGTTGTCTGGCTCAGAGAACCACTGTAACGGGTCGAGTCTCCAGCTCCTGCTCTTAATTCGTCGCCGGAGTTCGCAGAATGGCGTTCTCAGTCCGCGTCAGGGGTTTACCCCCTTTGCAGGACTGAGGGGCAATCGTCATCAACAACCCAGAGCAAGGAGACTCGAATGTTTTGAGTCTCCGGAGGCCCATTTCCGTTTTTAACCTTACCCCTGGTTTTGGGACCCAAACCAGGGGTTTTTACCTTGAAATCGTGTGTTCGCACGAGTTGTTTTGTTTATTTTATGTCAAAGTTTGTCGCAAACGAACTTTGATTTACGTTGTGAGCTTCCGGCGCGAAACCGTCGCGCGCGAGGCACGCTGGCGATTTTGAGCCAGCTCTCTCGTCCTCACTCTCGCTCCCCCTATCCCTCGTCCTTGCTTGCTTGTTTGCAAGGAGGGCGAGGGAGGGTGAGGGCACGAGGCCACGAGGCCTCGCCCTCGAGGCCCTCGTGGCCCTCAGCCGCCGATCGGGCTTAGGCCGCGATCAGCGGCTGGCAGCTGGCCGGCCGGTGGCCGGCCGGTCGCTTGGCCGGCTGCCGACCGTCTAGCTGGCCGGCAGCGAGCTGGCCAGTGGCCAGCGAAGTGCTGGCCGCCGGCCAGCTCTCGCTGACGCGAGGGGTGGTGCGCAACCACCCCTTGCTTCAGCGAGGAGGGAGGGCCGAACCGGCCCTCCCACTTCAATAGCCATAGCATACCATCAGCAGCAAAAGACTCGCAAACAGGTGCCAAATAACGCCGGCGGACCCCCATACGTGCCAGTGCACGGGAAATGCAGCCCGGGTTTTTCCAGCAGCATTGACCCATCTGGTGGCGGCGTCAGATTTTTTACCACGGCCACTGGGCCAGGGGAAATGCTGCTGGATTTTTTTTGGCAGCACTGACCCCCACGCATGATTCGAGGAGGTGAGCAACAGGCCTCGTTCGACACTTGCGGGCTACGACGTACGTGGCAACGCCACCCAGGTACAGTGTCTGGCACCAGCAAGCAGCAGCAGTAGCGTGTAGCAGCAGCAGTGGCAGGCAACTACAGCGAGTAGTGGCAACAGCAGCCAGTAGTAGCTGCGTGCAGAAGCAGCAGCCGGTAGCATCAATAGCTTGCAGCAGCTCGTAAAAGTAGCAGCTCATAGTAGCTCGTAGTAGCTCGCAACAACAGCAGCAGCCCGCAATAGCGGTGGCCAGCAGTAGCAGCTCGTAGCAGCAACAGCTGTGTCAGCAAGCAGCAGCAACAGTAGTAGTGAGCAGCAGCAGCAGCACTAAGCTGTAGCAGCTGCAACAGTAAGCAGCAGAAAGTAGCAGCAAGCAGTAGCAGCAGCCGACTGCAACAACAGAAGCAGCAAGCAGAAGCCGACAGCAGCCAGCATCTGCTGATACTGGTCGCAGCCCGTAGCTCATCGCGAGCGACAGACTGCAAGTAGCGAGCTCGCTCCTTGCTACGGGCAACGAACTGCTCGCATGGTGAGCTGTGAGGCTCGTTGTGCCAGAAAAAAAGCAAAAAAAAGAAGGAAGAGACAAACAAAAAAACTCCCCCACCCCAGCAGCAGCTGCCATAACTTAGGTAGCAGCCACAAGAGTCGCAGCAACAGTGGCACTAGCAGTAGTAGTAGCAGCAACAGCTGCAAGAGCAGCAACAACTGCAAGAGCAACAGCAGCTGCTATAACAACAGCAGTAGCAGCAGTAGAAGAAGCAACAGTAGTAAGAGCAACAACGGCAAGTAGTGGTAGCGGCAGGAACAGTAGTAGCAGCTGCATCAACAACAGCAACCACTGCAGCTGCGTAGCAGCGGCCATGACAAGAGCCACTACTAACATCAGCATCCAGCCTCTGACGTCACTACTGACGTCACTGATGACATCATCAATGAAAAAGGAGGCATAAGGGTGGGAAAGAAACTTTATAGCAGTAGTAGCAACAAATTACACCGTAGCAACTGTTGACGCCAGCCATCCTAGGTTGACGTCACTGCTAACATCAGCAGTACACACAAAAAAAACCAAAAATAGGGGCCACCAAAACCATGACTAACAGCCCCAGTGGGAAGGGGTCCTCCTCCGTTGGGGGGACCCCTATGGGGGGTACCCCCCACCTTTTCTTGCAACAGCTGCAACAGTTGTAGCAGCAGTAGCAGTAGGAGGAGGACCAGGAATAGTAGCAGCTGCAGCTGCAAGAGCAGCAACAGTAGTAGCGGCAGCAATAGCATCCAACAAGCGTTGTAGTCGACACCCCTGATCCCTTAGCTGTCATTCAGCAACAGCTCGCCGCCTTGATGTAGTAGCTTGCAGCATTGCAACCACTACCCTCACAGATGGCCCCGCTGGGAACTCCAATCCCACTGTGTCCGCTGCCACGTGTTACCTGGCGCAACAGTAGACTCAGCGCCAGTGGCAGACAGTGACCTTTGTCCTTGGCCCTAATTTGGGCGCGGGCCGCAGGCAAAAGGATTTTGAGACGCCGCCTTTGCCGCTTCAGGCCAGCGAGAAATTCCAGAGCTGGGAGCTCAGCTTCCGCATCTGTGCACAGGGTGAGGGCCTGTGAGCGTACTACATTCTTTTGTATGACTCCACCAAAGCCAACCAGTTGTATGACACTGGTCGCGCAGTCCGTGCCCTCGTCCCTGTCGCTACTCAGGCTTCCAGCCTGGCCCTAGAGCCCTTTCTTGGCAACTTTACCGCTGATAGTATCCCAGACCCTACAGCCACCTGGCACGTCCTCACTCGCCCCCATCGCCTATCTAGCGAGGCTGAGACCAGCCGTCTGCTGCGAGAGTTCAACTCCCTCCACTTGGGGGAGACCGAGACAGTCACCGCCTACTGGGAGCGGGCTGAAGACATCCTTTGTCGCCTCGGCACCTCTGCTCCACCCCCTCTGGCCGCGCTCCTCACCATCAAGCGCAGCACCACTAACGCTTACGCGAACGTCTTCGTACATTACTCCCAGGACGTCCTCTCCACCATGGTGGCCCAGGGCATCCTCATCCCCTAGGCATACGAGCTCTTCCTTAGGATTGAGGAAGCTGGCCTGGAGTCCCGCCTTCAGCGCACAGAGGCTCTAGCCTCCCCTACCATTGCCTTCGTGGTCGTCGCCTCTCCCGGAGTAGCTACCTCCACCAGCTCTTCGTTGCCAAGGAAGAAGAAGCGCCGGAGCAAGAAGGGCAAGGGTCAGCAGCAGTAGCAGCAGTAGCAACAGTGGAATGGGTCCAGCAGTGGCGGCTCAGTCTGCCACAACTGTGGCCAGCCCGGGCACGGGTGGTACACGTGCCCACAGCCAACGGACGAGGCGTGTGTCATCGCCACCATGCGTTGCCAGCGCGAGCACCGTCTCGCCTCTGCCGCCATCGCTGTCGCGGGCCCTAACGCCCTGACCTCGTCTAGTAGCTCCACTCCTCCACGAGTGTTACCTGTCCGCGACATTGGTGTCATTTGTTGCCGCGGTCCTGTCGGTGATGTCTTCTTGACCGATTTCCTTTTCATCTCCGGTCTTGAGCTCAGCCTCCCATCCGTTACTGACCTTGACCGCATAAGCATGGACATTGTGCACTTGCATGGTGTTGGCATTATGTCGTTGCATCCATCCGGTATTGTTGTCCTTCACACCACCGCCCGTGGCAACCTGTGGTACGTGCCTTGTCTATCCTCCTCTCCTTATGCCCCCTCCCTCCCCGTCGACCGCCACAGACCATGTGTTTTTCACCAGCACGCTCTCTCCACAGCACACCCGTCTATTGCATCACCGCCTTTGTCACGTCCACTCTGCTGCCGTCGATAGCATGCTCCACACCTAGCCGGCCTAGGGCCTTGACTTTGAGACTTTTACTTTGACGTGCCCCACGAAGTGCGTTGATTGTGCTCAGTGCAAGATGCAATGGTCCACATACCCTCTGTCCTCCCGTGCATCCTCCCCTCTCGACCTGGTCCATTCCGATGTCGTGGGTCCTCTCCTTACCGAGTACGTTGGAGAGCATGGCCGTTATGTCCTCACCCTCACTGACGACTACTCGTGCTACCACTGGGTCTTCTGCCTTGGGCAAAAGAGCGATATTAGCCGTGCCATTGAGGACTAGCTTGTCCTTGGGAAGCGCGAGTGTGGTCGATCCCTTTGTTGCTTTTGCTTCGATCGTGGTGGTGAGTACATGGACAAGACCATGACTTTTCTCACCTCCCACGGTATCCACCACGAGACGTCCGCACCCTACACGCCTGCCCATAACGGCATCTCCGAGCGGTGGAACCATACCATGGCCGATGCCGTCCGCACCATGCGGGTTGAGTCTGGCCTCTCCGATGGCTTCTACTTTGAAGCCATGGCCTACATGACGTGGGTCTAGAACCGGATTCTTTACGGACCCCTTCCCCGCTAGTCCACGCCGTACCAGCACTGGTGCGGTCAGTGAGCCAACCTCCGCTCTGCTCGCGTCTGGGGCTGCGTAGCCATCGTGTGGCTGCCCGTCCCGTAGCAGGACGGCAAGCTCGCCCCCCGCGGACGTCCTTGCACCTTTCTTGGTGTCTCTCGTCAGTCCAAGGCTTGGCGCTTCTGGGATCTCTCCCGACACTACATCGTCGAGTCTCGCGATGCCCTCTTCTTTGAGAAATTGTTTCCGCACTATCTCATTCGCTCCGGCTCGTCGGTGTCCCTCCCGTCGCGTGGGGGAGTGGTGAGTCCGTCCTCCGTCCTACTGCTTCCGGGTGGCACATCACTTAGTCGCTCCGAGCGAACAATCCCAATCGCGCCCGCTAGCCCCTCCAAGCCAGCAGCCCTAGTCTCGTTTGCTAGTCCCTCCGAGCCAGTAGTCCCAGTCGCATCCGCTGGCCCCTCCGAGCCAGGAGTCCCAGCTGCACCCACTGGTCCCTCCGGGCTAGTCACTCCAGTTGTGTCCATTGGTCACTCCGGGCCAATCGCCCCACTAGCGTCCATTGGTCCCTCCGGGCCAGCCGCCCAAGTCGCGCTTGCTGGCCCCTCCGAGCTGGCGGCCCCAATCGCGTCCACTGGCCCCTCTGGACCAGCCGCCCCAGTCGCGCCCACTGGCCTCTCCGGGCCAGCCACCCCAGTCACGCCCGCTGGCCCTTCTGGACCGGCAGCCCCAATCACATCCAGTGGCCCCTCAAGACCAGTACCCCCACTCGCGTCTGCTGGCCCCTCTAAGCCAACAACCCCAGTTGCGCCCACTGGTCCCTCCGGGCCAGCCGTCCCAGTCGTGTCCACTGGTCCCTCTGAGCAAGCCACCCCAGTCGCGCCCGCTGGCCCCTCCGGGTCGGCGGCCCTAGTCGCGTCCACTGGCCCCTCCAGATCAGCCGCCCCAGTCACGCCCACAGGCCCCTCCAGGCCAGCCGCCCCACTCGCGCCCGCTAGCCCCTCCGGGCCGGCGGCCACAGTCGCATCCACTGGCCCCTCCAGTCCAGCCGCCCAAGTCGCGCCCGCTGGCCCCTCCGGGCCGGCGGCCCCTATCGCGTCCGCTGGCCCCTCCGCACCAGTAGCCCCACTCGCGTCCGCTAGTCCCTCCAGGCCAGCAGCCCCGTCCGCCTCCGTTGGCCTGTTAGGCTGGGGTCCATCTCCTGTCCTACCGCACTACACATGTGGCCCAGGCGGTAGCCTCCGACCCATGCCGTCAGTGAGCGTGCAGACTGTAGCACCTCGCTCTGTGGCTTCTCGGCCCCCTGTCGCTCCACGTGTCTCTTCCACTCCTACGGTCATGAGTGGGGACCCTGGCACCAAGGCCCTCGGCCAGACCACTTCGGCTATCATTGCAGACCTTCATCCTGGCTTTGCATTGGGCTACGCCATCAACATGTTGTCATGGCTGCACTCGCACGCATCCCACCTGGAGCTCAAGATGCACACGCTCTCTCAGTCTGCTCCATAGCAAGCCCAAAGGACCCAGCCACCCTACGCAAGGCTTGAGCCTCTCCTGAGGCCGTACACTGGGATGTTGCCTGCACTGACAAACTCACTCCTATCCGGCAGCACCACGTGTTTCACCTCATCGACGTTCCTCCAGGTCGGAAGGCCATCGTTGCCAAGTGGGTCTTCCGGCGCAAATAGAAGCCTGACGGGTCCTTGGACAAGTACAAGGCCAACCTCACAACCAAGGGATTTGCTCAGGTCCTTGGGGTTGATTACGACCAGATCTTTGCCCCAATGGGCCGGTTCTCCACAAGCCGGGTGCTCTTTAGTCTGGTTGTCCACCATGGATGGGAGCTGCATCAAATGGACGTGAGCGACACCTTCCTCCATGGTCAACTGGATGGTGAGGAGCTCTACATGGTGTAGCTCCAGGCTTCGACAAAGGCACTGGGAGAGTCTGGCAGCTGCGGAAAGCCCTCTAGGGCTTGAAGTAGTCGCCTCGTGCTAGAATTAGGAGATCAGCAGCACGAAACCTTTGCGGCAGCCTTCAGCGTAGTACCGCTGACCCCGCACTGTTGGTCAGCTCGCAAGGCCAGACCCTCGCTGCTGTCCTCGTCTACGTCGACAATCTCCTCATTGCATTGCCTGACATGGCTGCCGTCTAGCATGTCAAGGACCCGCTGCACACCGCCTACCAAATGAAGGATCTCGGGTCTGCCTGAGTGTTCGTGGGCATCAAGCATGATCGCTCCCAGGGCATCCTGCACGTCCACCAGGCTGCCTATGTGCAGACTCTGACCAATCGCTTCGCCGAGGACTTGCCCTCGTGCCGAGAGCATCTTCACCCATGTCACCTGATGGTGAGGTGAAGATGAAGCGTCTGACCTAGCCGTTGTGGGGAAGCCAGTTGACGTGACCACGTATCTACGAGTAATCGGGTCACTGATGTTCCTGGCGACGTCGACGCGTCCAGACATCACGTTTGCCGTCAACCGCCTGGCTCAGTTTTCTTAGGAGCCGTATCACCTCCATTTTGAGGCCACGATCCGAGTACTGCGCTATGTCGTCTCGATTCCTCGGTGCAGTCTCATGTTCCGCTACCAATCGGCTGTTGTCGCGGTGGGCTACACCGACAGTGACTGGGCCTGCAGTCCAGACGGTAAGAGTCGAACGAGCTAGATCTTTCTCATGGGCGACACACCTATGTCCTGGCGTAGTGGCAAGTAGGAGTGCATTGCACGCAGCATTGCTGAGGCTGAGTACGTTTCCCTTAGCTCAGGCATGTGTGAGAGTGTGTGGTTGCGTCATCTGTTGTCCAAGTTGCATCAGTTTGTCGCATCCATCATGTTGCATTGTGATAATGAGAGTGCCATGGCCATCGCCGACAATGACGGCGTGCATCATACAAGCACAAAGCACATCAACGTTGAGTATATCTATGTGTGTTTGTTATTGCATCAAGGCAGCATCAACATTGTGTGGGTTGAGACAGCACAGCAGCTGGCTGATTTCCTGACCAAGGCACTTAAGCACAACTCATTCAAGAAGGCTGTGAGTTCGGTTGGCGTGCGTCTGTGAGTGGCTCACATTCTCCCTGCCTACGTCTCTGCGTGCCATGGGGGAGTCTGGTTGTTGATTGTGTCTCGGCCCGAACATGTGCAATATGCCTGTGAGTCATGGGGGAGTGTTGGTTTTTGCGCATCTCTCAGTGTGTGCTATTGTGTCCTCCCGGCTTGTGTGCATCGGCGTGCAGATGACTAACAGTGAGACTCGACGCTATTGGAGTGTCATCCGATGGAGCTGACGCACGCTGAGGCCTACTTGCATTTCGCTGAAGCCTCCTCCCTCCAGCAACGTGCTCAGCTCCATCGGCAAGCCTCCTCGGCGGTCGGGCCGCCAGCGGTCACTACCACCGCAGATGCTGTCTGCATGCACTCAGCGCTGGTTTTTACAGTGCCATTGCGTCTGCAACGTCATGCTCTGCCTAGGATCCATGTCTCTTGCTATGTGGCACTGTTTGGCATCATGGACCGTCGTAGGCACTGCCTAGGTTCGGGCAGCCACAAGTCTTTGGTGCTATTTTTCTAGCTGATTTTGACCACACGATTGCGTTTGCAGCGTCGGTATCTTTGTATGGTCCAGTTTTCAGGCAAAACAGACGACGCCCATGGGCTGTCGGGCGTCTGGCAGGGCTCACTGAGAAAACCCTGCCTACCAGAAAATAGGTCTATGACTATTTTCTGATTGGCTGATTAGCTGAGTAACAAGTTCTATACAGCTGGGAGGGAGCTAGAACTTGGAGGGGTCTCCCATTCCTGCTCATTCTTCATTCGGAATCAGTAACTTTCAGTTTTCAGCTGCTTTCTGGCGCAAACACTGGTGCGCGCATTTCTGAGTAGCAAACCCAGAGCTTCGAGACTTAGTCTTGTTGACATGGTGTGCCCCTTGCCATGAGTGTTGTTGATCGTACTCCCTGGTTCTACCCATAAGGAGTAGTTGAAAACCTGATCTGACTTTAGATTTGGATTCCTTGGATTTTCCCATGCAGGATAGGGCTTTGAATCACTCGATTTGAGTGAGTATTCAGAAAGTTAGCCTAGCCCGAAAATCGGGTGTTGGGCGGGTGGAATCTGGTACCCACCATGGGTGGCAGGATAATCCACCGCCAGTGATCCGAGTTCGTTCCTAATGGGCTCCAAATGCACCACGGGCATGAATGAGGTAACCATAAGGCCCTCATTGACCAGGATGAACTTCTCCTTGACTTCCGGGCGAGGAAAGGTGCTTCGACGGGTCATCGTCGAAGCGCCTCCCGGTGCCTAGAGTGCAAGGCCAAGTGGGTGACTCCACCAAGGGTTACTTCAACGGTCGTAGCATGGGCTCTACTACTCCGTTTTGGGCGTGCTTGGATGCGTTGGAAAGCTTAGATCACAGGCTATAAGGATCTGATGTAATCTCACTATGATAACTAATGAAAACGTGTTTCAGTTCGGATCTACTGAATACGACGTGTTCTGCCCACTCACATCCGTGATCCTTGTGCTCCACACTCTTCATCATTGGTGTCCATTGGCTGCCCAAACACTGGCTGCGTGCTTCAGTGAGAGCTAGGCATCCTTGAGGGTGCCTTCACACCCACTAGAGCCAACAAGTCTCTAGAGCAACAGACTGAGGGGGCAGCAGACTTCACCAATGAGCGTGGAAGCCCGCACGATGCATCAACAATGCTGCTGCCCCAACCTGCTGCCTAGTTTTTGATACAGCTGACAAGAACACAACATGAATACCTGCCACAAATCATTGCAAGTGACACACGCATAGCATCAGTTTGTCCTTGAAACGGCCCAAAACCACTGTTTTGGCCATAAACCTGCACACAGGGATCCATACGCATCACTGTCTAAGCCTAGAGATGCAAAATCTTGAGCCGGTAACTATGACTGGTCACACGCATAAGTCCGATATCGATCGGTGGTCGGACAATACAAAACATGCAGATTAGGCTCGAGAGCTAGTCCACGGAGAAAACTCTAGTGTTTGTAGAAAAACAGGAAAGAACCCAGGCAAGCACCCGGGATGTCCTTGCAGCTACTGGTGCATGGAGTCACCACTCCTCGGTGCTCCGGTGCTAGCTATGTCCAAAGCAGGGATCATGTCACCGTGCTCACCAGTACTGCTGCTGTATACCACCAGTGCGGGGTATACGGATGATCACAACGGTCGTCGCTTGTGACGGGTAGAAGCCACACAAACCAACACTTCCCCTGGCTGACACATCCATCACCACAATAACGAGTGAGGGGACACACTCAGTGTCTTTCACAAACACCAACAACAATACAAGGTCTCCTCGTGACAGTGGTGTAACTCACCAAGTGCCCGGGTCTCGACCATGCGAGACATAAATCACACGCCCAAGTGCCAGATATCACACAAGAGGTACGAAGCAACAAGGTCTCGTCATGGCCCCTGGAACATTCTCCGGGGTCCAGGTCTCGACCACAGCAGTTTGCATGCATGGAACATACATAGTACATGAAGGCAAGGGATCTCCATGTCACACCAGTACAAGTCACCAGGTGCATGGGTCTCGACCAGCATGACCTCACTTGGAACATCGTGCCTAACACAAACTAACCCCGCTGTCCTCGTAATGGTGTCAGGCCAAAGCCCACACACCAACACTCACCCTAGGTTGCTGAGGCTGATAGCACGAGCAAAGCTGATGGCTGCTCCCAACACAATCCCTAAGGAGGGAGCATGGATCCCCCATAGCCACATACCCCTGCACAGCAATAGCAAGGGTGATGATGATGCTGGTCGGATGTGCTCGTACATAGCCTCACCCGGGAGCACCGTCGTGGCTGTTGTCATCGTTGTGGTCGTAGTCATCACCGCTATCGTCACCTACTGCTGTGAACGGTGCATCACTGAGGGCCTCCTCCAATTGTATCACCTGTTATATGCCTACCAGATGCTGAGCTGCACATCGCCACGCAGGCTCTGCAGCGTCAAGACGTGTGTACAGCTCGTCGAGCTCTGCTGCGGCTCTCGGTCGGGCGGCTACATGTGCGGCATGTAGGCAGTCAGTCGTGGAACAAACCTGACTATGCACCTCGATCGCGTGCGCATCGGCATGAGCCACGGCCTCCTGCAGCCTCGCCGCCTCATCGCGTAGGCCAGCTGCCAAATCATCTTTCCCCTGGCCGCCAACTGCTGGCAGGGCGTCGATACCAGACAACGTGTCCACATCTATAGCGTCTGCGTCTGCAAGAGGTGCCACTGAAGAGGCACCGGCTACTGCTGACACATCTGTCACTTGGCCATCGACTGCTGGTCCGATGTCGGCATCCGTCATCGAATCTGCCTCTGCTACATCGGCGCCGTCATCGGGAGCCCGTACAATGTCCCGGAACTCCTCCCAACCCTTGGTGCACAACCAAACGTCCACCTGTTGCTAAACGTCTGCCCGTCCCCGACGTGCTTCCTATAGATACCTCTCAGCTGCCTCGAGACGCGTGTGCATATCCTCCCCACACTCCTTCGTAGCTTGTCGTGCTAAAACATCCGTACTGCAACAATGGCTACTGGCCTCTCGGAGCTCGGCCATGAGACCTTGCACATGCGCCTCCGCTCGAGCCACGACTACCTCCTGCTCGTCTACCGCGGAGCGCAGGCGCTCGGGTAGAGGAACTGTAGCTTGGTCGTGTGTAGGTGTGTCGTCGGCTAGAACCGCCATGGTGTCAACGACACCGGTCAGGGCAGCCATGAGCCGGAGGTCCGCAGCTCGATCTGCATCCTCCGCGATAGATGTGCATGTAGGGGTGACTGCTGTGGACTCGTCTGATGCCGCGGACACAATTGCCACTTGGTACCGTGACCCACACTGCGAACAGCAGTGTGGGTCACGGTAACGGCTGCTCCTGTACGGGACGTCGCTGTTGAAGCATCCACTGATATCGCCTCCTCCAACTATCGGTGCATGTCCGACCGTCTCCACACTGCACCGTGGAACTTCCACTCAGTAGCCTCGAGGCACGTGTACACATCCTCGATGTCTACTGCCACTACTCGACAACCCACGGTGTCTACGGTACTCCAACGTGTGCTCGCTGCATGAAACTCAAGCATGAGGTCCTATAGGTGCCTGTCCGCACGTGCGACCACATCCTCCTCATCACGAAGTGCAGAGTGTAGACACTTGAGCACGGGGTCCTGCTCGGTTGCTAGTGCATCAGCTACTACTTGATCTGTATCCTACGCAACAGCTGCACCTCCACAGACAGCTGTGGCAGTGGCATCAGCCATATCAGACGTGCTAACAACCTCGACGTCTCCTGCCTCTCTGGGTGCCCCCTCTGCACGCGTACCTGTAATGGCTGATGCTGTAGCTAAGGGAGTGTCTACTCCTACTGTGGTAATACCGGATGCTCTAGGGGCAACAATCATCATGGTGTCTGCAGCCACAAGGGCACCTTCTGCCGTCCTGTCATCTGTAGCAGCAATTGGTACTACTGCTGCTGCCACGACATCGATGGCTGTCGACATGCCCACTGCTCAGACGTTTGCTCCAAGGGCATCAGCTGTCACCACCACTGCTCCTACTATCTCTTCTGCTAATACTGCCACACCTGCCACATCGGTCGTTGTCTCTACAACGTCGGTTGTAGTCTCTATCCTCATCTCCATCACTACGTCCACCTCCAACTCCGCGTCGGACCACTGATCCGCCTCCGACTCCACGTCAGACCACTCCTTGGAAGACTCATCCTCACTGAGAATGTCCTATCGTGCAACACCATCCATCACATCCCTCCTACACTCTCCGATGGTTGTCGGCAGATACTCCATCCCCCCCTCCCCACCGACACACCGGTAGAGGTTAAGAAGGGATGCCGCACCAAAACCTGTGACTGGGGACAAGGGAGTCATCTCCACGGTGGAAACAGGCAATGCTACTGGTGGCGCTACCTAATGGAAACGACTATCCAAACGTGACGTCCACCATCTCTCGTGTTGATTCCGAGCTCAAGAAGCGCCAGCTGAAGGGACTACCATTGAAGAGGAGGGATCAAATGTCGGGATGAATCCGAACGACTCTATGACAGTGCGGAGGGCGTCAAATGCAGAGCAAAGGTTGGGGGTGCGTGGCACCGTCGGCTGACGCCACTAACGGAGGTGAAGATAGCGAAGAGGAACATGGGGACATCTGCAACGGCATGGTGGCAACGGCCCGCTTAGAGACCACATGGATTGTGAGATGTTGCACCATGCGCTTTAGACCCTCAAGCTTGGCGTATTACACCGCCATAGCTCCACTGAGGGGTTCCACGGTATCGGCCGACAATGTCTCTAAGTCGGATGGTGAAGAAGAAGGGCGAGACCGTATCCAGGGCGGTCGCCATCTGGCAGGGCACTGGTGACACTGGTGCCAGCCATGGTGCTGATCACCATAATAGCAGTAGGCAAAGCCGTTGGACACTTGAGGCGTGTGCCACAGCTGAAAATGCCACTGTGGACGTGGCGCCTTCCACGCAGGTAGTGCCAGTGCCAACCATGGTGCCAGCTGTGCTCCCTGCCACGCCATTCTGCTCATCTCCAGAGCTTGGCGTGGGTGAGTGCATAGGATGTTTGCTCCCGCTGGCCCAAGGCCAGAGGGGGAGGTAGGTGATCGAAGCACAGTCTTTCAAACGTGTTGCGAAGCCGTCACGAGGACGTCCCCACAGTGGGGACGGCTAGCAGCTGCTGATGCAGCTGCTAGCCGTCCCCGCTGTAGGTGCTTCTCACCGATGCTGCTGCTACGGCCGCAGTTGCTTGTAGCTTCCGTCGTTGTCTCCGCTGCCTCCACCGTTCTGCTGCAACGTAGTCGTGGTGGGTCCCTCCAGGATGTGCTGCTCCTGCTATGGGTAGCTGCCGCTGCTGTCACTTACTACTGCTGCTGCCACTGGTGGTGCTGCGTCTGTGTTGCACAGCACAATGAGCTGTGGCTCATTTGCTCTGATACTAAAATGAGATAGCCAAGAAGCTTCCTAGCACGCTTGCCACTGACTAGGCATCAGCGCTCAGTCAGCTTGCGGCGTCAACACAGGTCGGACACAAAACCGCAAGGGTTTGGCCAGGCGACACAAACCGTGTCAAATGTGCTTCTATACATAAAACACATGTAGAGAGAAATGACAACTAAAAAAAATGCATCACTGTTTGAGCCTGGAGATGCAGAATCTCAAGCTGAAAACTATGACTGGTCACACGCACAAGTCTCAAATCAATCGGCGGACAGACAATGCAAAACATGAAAATCAGGCTCAAGAGGCAGTCCACCAAGAAAACTCTAGCATCTGTAGAAAAACCGGAAAGGATCCAAGCAAGCACCCGGGATGTCCTGGCAGCTGCTGGTGCATGGAGCCACCACTCGTTTGTGCTCCGGCGCCAGCTGCATCCACAGCAGGGATCATGTCGCCGTGCTCTCCAATACTTCTGCTCCATACCACCAGTGCGGGGTATACAGATGATCACCACGGTCGTCTCTTGTGACGGGTGGAAGCCACACAAACCAACAAGGGCATGTTCTATGTCAGAGATTCAAGAGAGGACATGGCTCGCCCACTGGCACAAGTCTCAGGCTACATCAATGGCAGAGAAAAATTGTACAGAGCGTGGAGAACGCCGGACATGATGCTTCACTAGTCTGAGCAAGACTATTTTATGTCGCCTCACACACTTGGACTGAAGAGTGTAGCCTACTGCACCCAGACTTAGCGCCTAAGCAGCATTGGCTGCTCAGCTGTGAGAGGGAAAGCTTGCGCTCAAACGTTAGCGCGAGAACTGCAAGTGGATGTGATTAACAACTGAGTTGTTAGTGTTACATATTGCCCCGTGCCATGCCATGGAGTTGCCGTTTTCAGGGTGATGGCTCCAGATCCTTGTAAAGTGCATGTTTGCATTCATGGATGAACATTTCAGAAACTACAGGACACGCTGGACCAGCTGCAATTTGAATCACAGCAATCGGCTAAGGATTGAGGGAGTTATGGTCCGTCAACGTTGGGAGGCGGTGCTGGCCGTCCGGGTTTGGACGGCAGACTTCGTACCGGCCGGAAAACTTGATCCGGCGGTGACCAGTTGGACTCCCACCACGCACACCATGGCCAAGGCGCCCCTTGGGGGATGCGAGCAGCAATATCCCATGGTTCATTGGAGCCATGTGCACTTCAGAATGGCGGTCTGATGCTTCATTGGGGTCCAGGGCGCTTCGGGCGCCCGTCACTCACGTTAGTGCTCTGTCGGGGACAGAGACTCAATGATGCACTCTGAATCGCGTATCGGGCGCTATGGTAGTCTAAATCACGCTTGGTTTGGTGCGTTGGAAAGCTTCTAAATAGAACTATGAGTTTTCTGATGTGGTTTGTGTCCATTAATCCACGAAAAATTGATCCCCAGCTCTTGGAACTTTGGGTGTTTCTGAATTCCGTCAGAACTCTGCTCACATAGTGTGCGGCGACCAGAAAGTGCACATTTCGTCTAAGACTGCTGCCCAAAATAGCTGTGAACCTCAGGACGTGGTCAGGCCACGTTGGAACCGCATTCCAACAAAAGGGTTATGGGCCCACAGCCCTGACCGGTCCCAAACGTTCACGGCTTCCGCGGTAGACAGGAGGAGCGTCTCAGACAACCTCGCTGTCAACGTCTGACAACCTAGGTAGCAGAAGCGCAACATGGCGCTGAGAACGGAGTCGCAGCTGATCCAAAAGTATGCGGAAAGCCCTGGCTTTGGACTGTGGTGGTGGCACATTGAGATCTACATCACACACAAGGGGCTACTCGACGTGATGAAGGGCACGGAGGTCCTCGACGAGAAGACCGCGAAAGACGAGGAGCAGCAGGCCTTTGCAAAGAAAAATACCGAGGCGCTCATGCTCCTGTTGGTGTCTACCACCGAGAACCAATAGGGCTACTTCCAAGGCAGCGTGCTGGCTGCCAAGGCATGGAAAAAGCTTTGCACCATCCACCAGTCGACGTCGCTTGCAAGCCGAATCTTAGAATTGAAGCGGCTTCCAACGGTGAGGATCGAGGAGGGCAAGGACATCCTCGCCGCCATGCAGCAAATTGAGTCGCTCGCCTCACAATGCAATGATGTGGGGTGGAAGGTCGACTCTCAACTACAGGCGATGGCCCTCCTCATGGCTCTACCTAACATTTGGAGCCGCCTCATTACCGTCCTTGGTGGATGGGTGGAGGACAAGCTCACCTATGGCGCAGTCGCCAAGTATATCCGCAAAGAGGCGCAGCGTCGCAGTGGCGGCGAGGCCTCGTCGTCCTCATCGGCCCTGGTCACCAAAACACGTGGTGGCGGCAGTGGCGGCAAGGGAGGCGGCGGAAAGGGTGGCGGCAAGAAGGGCGTCAAGAAAGGTGCGTGCCACAATTGTGGCAAGGAGGGCCATTGGGCCCGCGAGTGCCCGCAAGAGGCGAAGGCCGGCGGCAAGGACACCAAAGGCAAGAAGGCGCTCCTCAACGGCACCACAAACCACAACCTCAAAGGGGCCAACAGGCGGTGCCTGGATTCCGGCGCCGAGGAACACACCCAAGTCGAGAAGGTGGGATTTGTCCGCTACACCAAATCTTCCAAGTCTATGGTGGTTGCGAACGACAAAGTCGAGCCGGCGGCCGGCCAAGGAGACGTTGAGGTAGAGGTGGAGGTGAACGGTAAGAAGATGTTGCGTGTCATCCGTGATGTGCAACACGACCCCAGCCTGGCTGACATTCTAAGTGTTAGTCGCTTGACAAATAAGGGGTATGAGGTGTTCTTCCGCATGAAAGGCGCAGTGGTAAGCATGGACGGCAACGGCGAAGTCGTGCTGGAGGCAAAGCGCGAGGGCGGTCTCTACATCGCGGAGACGAAGGTGATCCCTGCAGCAGCAGACGCAGCAGATTTCCAAGAACGTGCCGTCAATTTGGTCAAAGGAGGGGGAGCTGATGTGGAGCTCTGGCACCTGTGGCTAGGGCATTTTTTTCCCACAGTCGCGAAGGAGATGGCGAAGCGCGACATGGTCCGCGGCCTCAACATCACCGGTGCAGCAGACGCGGTAGCAGATGAAGCAGCGCACAAAAAGTGCGAGCCTTGCATTTTGGGCAAGGCGAGGCGTAAGCCGTTCAACGAGAACGTGGGGCGCGCCCAGGACCTGCTGGAGATCGTACACAGTGATGTGTGCGGACCGTTCAAAATGCCGTCAAAAGGCGGCGCGTGGTACTTTGTCACCTTCATCGATGACTGCAGCAGAAAACTCTACGTGTACTTCATGCAGCGGAAGGGAATGGTGCTGGACCGGCTGCAGGAGTACGTCGCCGCGGTGGAGAGGCTGGCTGGCCGTAATTTCAGAGCGCTATGCAGCGACAACGGCAGATAGTACGTGGGTTGCAGTGGGTGGCTGAAGGAGCAGGGCATCAAGTGGGAGTACACAACTCCCTACTCGCCACAATCTAATGGCGTGGTGGAGTGAGCAAATCAGACGCTGCTGAACATGGTGCGTATGATGCTCGTGGATGCTGGATTGCCCCGGAGCTTCTGGGCGGAAGCGGTGCGTACGGCAAGCTACACCATCAACCTGACCCCGACAGCGGTGCTGAAGGGGAAGAGCGGCTGGAAGACACCGCAGGAGGTATGGAGCGGGCGCAAGCCAAGTGTGGCGCACCTGAAGGTCTTCGGGTGCAAGACACACGCGATGGTGCAGGCGGCACAACGGCGCGACAGAAAACTAGACCCACGCGCCAAGCCGTGTCTCTTCCTTGGCTACAAAAGCGCGCTTAAGGCGTACCGGCTCTACGACATGAGCAAGGAGGCGATCTTCAACAGCCGTGATGTTGAGTTCGACGAGCAGCAGACCTACAGCAGCAGCAGCAGTGACATCGGTGTGGTGGAATCTCCAAAGCAGGGGGAGTGGTTCCAGCTCCTAACCAATGAGGAGGAGCCGGCAGACGCCTACACTAACGAAGCGTCTTCGGAGAGCGACAGTGCTGGGGTGCAGCAGGACAACAGTGCAAACGCAGGTGTCGCAGAGGCACAGGACGCAGTAGCCGAAGCAGAGGAGGCCAAGGACGCAAACGGGGCTGCCGAGGAGCAGTAACAGGACCAGCCGCCGACATTACCAAAATCACCGCGACGCAGCCGAAGGCAGCGGAATGCGGCAAAACGGTACGACGCAGCAACGGGTAGCTAGATCGGCATGGCGCAGTGCATGATGGCAGCCACAGCAGAGCCGAGAACCGTGCAAGAGGCGCTTGCACGGCCTGAAGCAGAGCAGTGGGACGCAGCCATCAAGTCAGAGCTGGCGTCCATTGCCTAGAACGACACTTGGGAGCTCGTGGATCGGCCGAAAGACACCAAGGTCATCGGCTCCAAGTGGGTCTTCAAAACAAAGTACAACAAGGAGGGTAAATTGGAGATGTACAAGGCACGGCTGGTGGCGAAGGGGTTTGACAACGCAAGGACGAGCACTACGACGAGACGTTTGCCCCCGTCGCCAACTTCACGAGCATCCGGGCGATCCTTGCGGTGGCAGCTGCCAAGGACATGGAGCTGCACCAAATGGACATGAAAACTGCGTTCCTGAACGGCATTCTCAACAAGGAGATCTTCATGGAGGTGCCTGAGGGGGTGGACGCGCCGGAGGGCAAAGTGTGCAAACTGCGCAAGTCTTTGTACGGGCTAAAACAGTCGCCAAGGTGCTGGTACCAGCAGATGGATGGCTACATGGCGCAGCTTGGCTTCAAGCGCTGTGAATCTGATCACAGTGTGTACATGCGGCGTAACAACCAGCTCCATCAGATCGTTGCACTCTATGTGGACGACCTGATATTATGTTCGTCTGACCTGCAGGCTCTACAGCAGCTGGAGCAGCTGAGCAGCAGATTTCAGATGTCTGACATGGGGGAGTTGGACTACTACCTCGGGGTGAGCATAACGCGGAACCGGAGGGCGCGCACACTTGAGCTGGGGCAGGCCAAGTTTGTGGCCAAAGTACTGAGGCAGTACGGCATGGAGGACTGCAAATCAGTTGGCAGTCCGGTCTCCACAACTTGTGACCTGAGCACGGCAATGTCGCCGCCAACAAAAGAAGAGCGGGAGGACATGGCGGGGGTGCCGTACCAGTCCGCGGTGGGCAGCCTCATGTACGCCATGGTGGCGACTCGACCTGACCTGGCCTACGCGGTGGGTCAAGCAAGCAGGTACGTGGCCGATCCAGGGCCAATACACTGGCAGGCGGTCAAGCGCATCCTCCGCTACCTGCAGGCGACACGACACGCGTGCCTGAGATTCGACGACAAGGGGAGGACCGACCCCTTGCATCTGGTCTGCTACATGGATGCAGACTATGCTGGCCACGTGGACAAGTGGAAGTCCACCTCCGGCTACGTGTTCTTCCTCGCAGGTGCAGCGGTCTCGTGGTACAGCAGAAAACAGTACTGCATCGCCACCTCCACAGTGGAAGCAGAGTACATCGCGCTGGCCGAAGGGGTCAAGGAGGCGGTGTGGCTCCGCAGGCTATTGGGGGAGCTTGGCGTGCCACAACGGGAGCCTACGGTGGTTCAAGAGGACAACACCGGCTCCATCTCACTGACCAACAACCCGACACAGCACAGGAGGACGAAGCACATTGACGTGCGCTACCACTATGCGCTCGACATGGTCCAAAAGGGACAAGTTGTGCTACAACATTGTAGTACAACGCACATGCTCGCGGATTGCTTGACCAAGGCGCAGCCCAAAGATCAGCATGTCCTCAGTGTGGCAAGCCTTGGGCTTACGGGCTATGATGGGCTCAAGATCTCTATGGAAGATGAGCAGGAGTGGACAGGGAGGCATCCGGCATGGCAGGAGCAAGGAGGAGATTGCTACATATTGCTATTTGCCATGCCCTGGAGTTGCCGTTTTCATGGTGATGGCTCCATATCCTTGTAAAGTGCATGTTTGCATTCATGGATGAATATTTCAGAAACTACAGGATACGCTGGACCAGCTGCAATTTGAATCGCAGCAATCGGCTAATGATTGAGGGAGTTATGGTCCGTCAATGTTGGGAGGCGGTGCTGGCCGTCCGGGTTTGGACGGCAGACTTGGTACCGGCCGGAAAACTTGATCCGGCGGTGACCAGTTCGACTCCCACCACGCACACCATGGCCGAGGCGCCCCTTGAGGGATGCTAGCAGCAATATCCCATGGTTCATTGGAGCCATGTGCGCTTCGGAATGGCGGTCTGATGCTTCATTGGGGTCCAGGGCGCTTCGGGCGCCCGTCACTCACGGTAGTGCTCTGTCAGGGACAGACTCAATGATGCACTCTGAATTGCGTATCGGGCGCTACAGTAGTCCAAATCCCGCGCGGTTTGGTGCGTTGGAAAGATTTTGAACAGAATTATTACTTTGCTGATGTGGTTCGTGTCCAATAATCCACTCAAAATTGATCCCCAGCTCTTGTAACTTTGGGTGTTGCTGAATTCCGTCAGAACTCTGCTCACATAGTGTGCGGCGACCAGAAAGCGCACATTTTGTCTAAGACTGCTGCCCAAAATAGCTGTGAACCTCAGGAAGTGGTCAGGCCACGTTAGAACCGCATTCCAACAGTCAGCGAGAATTAGGTTTGGTGAGAGACACCTCCCACAGTAACCTAGGTCTTCACCGCTGTGAGGCTTGTTACTCAGTCTGCCAACCAATTAGGAAAATGCATTGTTTTCTTGTTGGGCGTTATAGGTGATGTATCCGCGCAAGCATCTACATAGGCCTCAGATATCCGTAACGTGAATATTCACCACGCCATATTGAACAAGTTCAAAGCGCCATACCCATTTCGATAGCCATGCCCAATCGGCGACGCAAATTGCCGATCGAGCAAAATGAGGGTGATGATGTATCACCCCTGCCGTCGTGAGAATCGCGTTCGAGCGATAAGCCCTTTTCTAAATCGCAAACCCCCATTCGCGGATTTAGGGTTTTCTATGTTTGCGCGAGCGGAGCCCACGCAAACGTAAAACCCTACATTCGTGAATGGGGGTTTGCGAGTCCAAAAAGGAAATGGCTAGTCGCTCGATCACAATCGAGTGAAAATGCCTTTTTCTGAAAAACAAATTAGGAAAAAAATCCATTCAAGTACATACAAACCGCATTCAACCCCTACCTCAAAATTTCACCTCATGCAGAAGCTTGCCTAGACAAACCTGCACATGTTTCAAAGGCAATCCTCACTCTGGCTCCCCTTGCACCAACTTGGCCTAAGTTGGATTCCCTGGTAGCTCTACAAGCCTCAACCTTTCTACAAACTCATCGATGAAGAACATGTGTGATGCACCTCAATCCAGCAAAGCTTTTATCTGTCGGAAAATCTGGTGTCCCTCGCTGTCCGAAGAACCAGTCGATGAAATATTGGCTTTCACAATTTTCAAATTCTCCTGTCCCCTTTGCTCCAGAGCAATGCACTCGTTAGTTTTTTAGTTGTTGAAGGAATTTTGGGGTTGTTTTTTGCTGATACAGACAAATATTTTGCAGATGTTGGCCGTCCACCACACACTTCTGGTTGTTGTTCCCCTGCTTCTTCTTGTGGTCCTTCTCATGGTGCCCAGACTTCATGCAGTTCCAATAGTTTCCAACATGCGGCTTGCTCTGCTACAAGCCTCTTTCCACTGATTGTGAGAGAGATGACAGTGCTTGAGTGATCTGAGTTTGATTGCCTTCCTTGAATGATTATACTTGAAGCTCTCAGCTCTCATGGGAATGGCCAATTTCACACATCCAGTCATGCAACTCATGTGTTTGAGTAATTCAAAGTACTTGTGTCCACACAAACACATATGGCATTCTCGTTATCCACTCTCACAATTGTCATAACACCAGATTTTTGGATCCCATCCACCGCATTTTTATGCACATTGCACATTTGTAACATGCAACGTGTGTCCTGGTCTAAGAAGATGGATTCATGTGTCTAAGAACATTACACTACTTGTGTTTCTCTCCACATTGTGGAAATTCCTAGGCCACACAGCATTTGATGGAACCCACTTGCCCTTTAAGGCTTTAGGTACCTTTTGTCTAGGTTTATGTGCTATAGAACAACAGCCTCACCTGTCATCACACCATGGTAGACACGTGTGCTTAGAGACCTGTACTTTAGCAACCTCATGTATCGGACAAGCTTGGCAATGTCCCATAAAATAAAGGACCAAGCGGTCTTCAAGGTTTATTTGGTTTGTGAACATCCTTACACATGTAACATTGCACCGAAACCGGCCAACCAAGTCACTCCTCTAGCGAAGGACTCCATTGGGAATGGTTTCTCAGCCAACCAAACTGAACTGGCTATGTCAGAAACATGTGGACCTGCCCAAATGTTCAATTTTTCTTGGATTTCCCTGTTTGGAGCCCTGGTAGAGGATGAGATTGATTCTGTTTGACCACACCCCACAAAACAATGTTTTCTTTGGGAATGGTGGTGTATTGTTGCGGCCCAACAAGTACTTTCCTGGGAACTTGTTGCAAGGATGCTCCCCAACAAATGAGGGAGGACACCTCACTGTAATCCCAAGACGGAACACTCACAAAGCCCAAAAAGAATTTTTTTCCCATCTCATAACTTTGTCTTTGATGTCCAGCATGAAACTTGCATGCTCAAGCATGGGATTGTGGCTCTGTCAACATGAAATGAATGATATCTCACCAAAGTCAGTGCACAAAGCTTCATTGAATCTTCAGGACTCAAAGCCACATGTGCATAGAATATTTTTTACATCCCTGCAATCAATAGCCATGTTTTGACATGAGGCTCCTACTCGTACAAGAATCTTTGTACCATAAGGCAAGATGAGCATGTAATATGGATACATGCATTGGCAAAAACCATGTGTTTGTGTGGTATGTCTAGTACATCTCCTCGTGGACACAAGCATCATCCCAACACTTTTCTCGCTCTTTAAACTTTCCTTACGTGGTTATTTTGACAAGTGAACCTCTTTCCTTTTGTAAACCGATGGTGGTTTGTAGCAAAGGGGGGAGGAATGTAACACGTCGACCTAGTCGTGGTACAAAATAGGTCTCTACTCTTTAGGTAGAACCGACCATAAAATTCCAGCTGTGTATTTCTACACCGGAACAGGTAATCTGGGGTGGATCGGGTATTGTCCTAAATGCAAATATCTGCCAGGTCAGGATTTCCCTTTTCAATAATTGGTCATTCAGTTGTCGTGGAAGAGGATGGACCGTCTAGATCCATCTGATGACATCAGCAAAGCAGGAAACATCCTGAAGTATCCTGCCCTATGACGATACTTTGATCATAAGGTCACACTCCGGTACAGATTCTGCTGGAATTCACCCACTCGATGCCGCCAAGGTCAACCATTCCACCTTGAGGGCTTATGTTAGCCATCTACTTTTTCGGCTTGTTATAGTTGTTGTCCGCACAAAAAGACAACCTGAAAACAGTATACTTTGTGATTATATTTGTGTATGGTTTGTATTTCAAAAAAGGGAATCAATTGTGAAAAAATAGAAAAAGAAACGATTGGAGAGGTTGTGACTCCCCATTCTTGGAGCGTCAGGGATTCCGGCCGACACCCGTCGGCCAGGGTCTCATGTGAATTCTCCTCCCTCTCCCCCCCAACCGTCCACCAGCCACCCATTCCATCACGGGGCCCTCAATCTCGAGGGCCTGGATCAGATAGGACGTAGCCAGTGGCAGGGTGGGCTGCAATGGGGTGGGTACTGTGGGGGGGAGGGGGGAGGAGGCGGTAGTTGAGGAAGTGCCGACGGACGGACGTTGGCTGGCACTTTCTGTTGTGATGTGAGTCATCTCCGTCTATTTGTACAGCTTACCGTGACCACTCTGCCGTGTCCATGCTCGTGCAGATCCCTAATGTAGATCCAGCTGGCATCAGAGCACCGAAAGGTGATGAACCCATCCAAGAGCAGCGACGAGAAAACTGCCATAGTATCATGGCTGCTTGCTAGTGTACTCTGCAGATTTCTTGCAGTGCTGAGAGTTTTCTCGGTGGACTGGATTTTGAGCACAATCTGCATGTTTTGTATTTTGTGTCCACCAATCAATGCCAAATGTATTCATGTGACCTGGTGTAGCATGTGGTGTGAGATTCTTCATGTCTACGTTCAGACAGTGTTACGTTTGGATGCATGTGCACAGAGTTATGGCCAAAACAATGGTTTTGGGCCGGAGTTAAGAAGAACCGACACTTCCGCGTTTTTCATCCCCCATGCGCCGTGGTAGGTTTTTATTCTGTGTGCTTGTCAATTTTCATTTCTCTTTACACCACTAGCTTTTGGAGCTTATGAGACTTTGTGCGTCCCCCTAGCCTAATCCTTGTTGTTTCTTGTACTTGCGTACTTGCAAGTGCGGCAGTTGAATGGACAGTGTCCCCACGTCAGCGGCAGTAAGGCTAGGAAGCTTCCTAGTAGTTCCTCATTTTATAAGGGTGGTGAGACCTTTCTCATAGAGCTGCGTAGTTTAGATGCAGCACCGGCAGCAGCTATGAGAGTCATTGCAAAAGCCGTATCTTGGAACCCGTCAGAGCACACGTCGGCAACAGAGATGTCGTCCCAATGTCAGCATCAACGCCGTCACGACAACACCGCAAAAATGGACAAAAACATCAATAGTGTCCGAGTGCTGTTGTTTCTACAGCCGCTTGATGTGGCTGCTGTTGTTGCTACAGTTACTGCCATCACTGTAGCAACAACAGCAGCCACGTCAAGTGGTAGCGGTATTGCCGGGTAGAGGCAGTGACTGGAGATAGAACAAGAAAGGGAGAAGCAGCTTGCAGCAACAGCTTTTGGTGGCGGCTGCAAGCAGTGGTAGCAGCAACAATAGCATGCAGTAGCAGTGGCAACAGGAGTTGTGAGTAGCAACAACAGCGTAGCGACGGCAGTAGAGATGGTATTAGTACAGCACCCACTTTGTAGTTGTTGTAGCACCAGTAGCAACAACAGTAGCTGTAGTAGCACTACAGCAGCAGCAGTTGTGACAGCAATGCAGCAGCAACAACACCGGCTGTAGCAGTAGCAGTGCTCTAGTAGTAGCAGTCGTAGCTGCTGCCTTGCACTGTATAGAAGTTGTGCAGCATTGTTGCGTAGAACTGGTACGCAACTACTATGAAGCTATGCATCACTGCAGCGGTTGTGCAGCACCTGTGTAGCCGATCCATGCCACAAGCAAAGCGTGACGACACCACCCTCTCTCCTTGATCACGGGACAGAAAAAGGGAGTTATTTTTGTTAGTGTACATTACGCTAGCGTTGTTTGTACCGACGTTTTCCACGCCGGCATAATTTTTGCTGATGTCATCATCAGCTGTGCAAATGACAGTATTCTTAAGGTCAAAATGACCTTTCGTGCCAACGTTTCAAATCCTCCAGAAACATTATCGGTTTCTCGTTCAGACAATTTTCACATTCGGATTCATACTGAGCGACCCAATTCCACCGGTCCGTGATAGCGGCAAAGACCTGGTCGCCTTTTTTCCTTTTACTCATGAGCCCAAGGTCGTAGTCACTCACAAGTCACGAGCATTGTCCGTCGCAGGATTAGATGCACCACAAGCAGCTGCATCAAATTGACATGGTGTACTTTCTAAGAAGACGTTTAGGAACCTCATAGTAGACATCAGGAGGAACCGCTGGAGGTGTATCGCCTTTTCAGTGGTTTACGCTTCCCAGCCCACCACGTTCTCGCCGTTTGTAGCAGCCATAACGTTCAGCGGTGTTCACTTTTGGTGATGTTTCCCTTGCTGGTAGTCTTCCTGTACCTCGTCCTCCATCTTCCGAGCCTGAGGTTGCTCTCCCCATAGAGCAGCAACCGAAGAACTTTGAGATACCTCAACCTCACTACAACAGCGATGAGGACTTTGAGTATTGGGAGACACTGTTTCAGATGTGGGCCGACTCTGAGGGTGTCGGGCCCTACTACCATAGCCTGAACCAGACACACAACGCTCATTTGGTCCAGACAACAACAAGAAGGATGCGCAGCCTTCTGTACGCCATGCCACAGGAGATTGTTGTCAACTTCTGTCCCTTCCTTAGTGAGACAGGGATCTGGACTAGAGCAGGTCCACGCCAAAGCTGGGAGTTGACCCTGATATTGCTTGTTGCGGAGACCTAGGCCACAAGGGTCAACTTGCCTGCGTGAGTTCCAATTTCTCTGTTAGGGTCCCACCGAGCTCGTGGCTGACTACTAGAGACATGCCATACGCCTTTATGCGCGCCTTGGGAATCTTGGCAGGATGCAACTCTTCACAGGCTTCAACCGAGTGGCCCTCTCTAAGTTTTCTGGATCACTACAGCAGCTTCCTAGGGATCTTTGCTACTATATACAGGAAACATCAGCTCATGATGCCGCTTCCTTCCATCACGAGAGTCCGCTTATCATAGTAGTAACCGCGAAACCTCCGACACCTTTATCCCAGTTCACGATCCCCACCACCACCGCTTCCTCCTTATCACCCTTTACCTCAGGGTACTATAGTGACAGCACAGGGTAAGAAGGAAAAAAGGAAACGTAGCAAGGGATAGTAGTGGCCGCATCAGCAACAACGACCAGTGAGCAATGGTAGTGGACGTTGTCCACTGCTACAACTACGTGAGTACTCACTGCTATACAGAGTGTGAGCAACCCCTTGGCTGGACCAGGATCATGTGTGGCCTCCAGGAATTTTGCACGTAGTGGATGTCTTCAGACAATACACGGGCGCGTCGCGTCGTGACCACAACAGCTACAGATATTGTCACTTCCCCAGGTGGCAGCAGTGGTTAGGACCCCTAAGATCGCACAATTGCGGAGCTTCACCAGCTGCTGGCACTACATACTCAGGGAGGTGTGAGTATGTTTTCACAGCCGGGTGCTCTACAGACAGCTTTTCTTATTATGTTTGTTACACATAATGATGCTTGTGGGAGAGCTGAGCCGGCTTGTGATGAGGATGGACCTGAGAAAACTGACTGGCTTGACTAGTCACAGGTTTGTGTTGTTTTTTCACAGAGATTCCTACAGAGGCAGAGTGCTCTTTGGCATGTGGCTTTGTGGAATAAGTCCTCTGTTGAGCTTCTAGCAGAGGCAGAGTGCTCTGTGGCTTGTCGCTCTGTATCGACGACAGGTTGTGAGGCAAGTGGCACTTGGATCATTGACTTTAGAGACACCCATCACATGACCAGTCGTCATAGTGACGTTGTGGTGCTCGGTCTCCTTACGTTTGCTCCGTCCTTTGCACAAGGTCTTGTCACTCATTGCCTCTCTAGGGTGTGGTGGTGGTGAATTTGGATGGCCCCTTGTACATTGTTTATGTGCTCTTTGTCCCTCTTCTCCAACTCAGCCCGCTCTTTGTTCGTGCTTGCACTAGGATGGGTCTCTCTGTTGAGCACTCGCTGGCTCTGCCACTGTGACTACTCTCAACACTCGTGATGTCATTCTTTGGGCCTTTGTTATTGATGATCTGTATTGTGTGTTTTTTTGCACTTCCTCTGCCTCCTCCTCTTCCTCCGCATCTGCGTGTGTGTTTGTCACTGGTGTTCTCTCTCTATATTACCACCGTTTTTTACATCGCCGCCTTTGCCATTTGAGCTCTGACACTATGCCCAAGGCCGTTTTAACTCAACCAGCCCTCAGTCTTGACACAACTTCCGTCGAGAAACTTCCTAAGACTGACTCTGTCTTCTACGCTTAGGATAGGATGCATCACTGTAATGACCCTGACTCCACTTTGCGAGCATTGTGTTCGCTCAAGTCAGTCCACTCGGACCTCCTTGGTCCCCTTTCTTTCGAGTCTCTCTCAGATTAGGGGCAATATGTCCTCACCCTAACTGATGACTTTACCCGGATGAGGTGAGTCTACTGCCTCTGCCACAATAGTAATGTCATCCTAGCAATCCGCATGTAGTTGGTGATGGCTGAGCGCCTGTCTTGTCAGACCCTCCACACGGTTTGCTCAAGTTGTGGTGGTGAGTTCTTGAATGAGATGGACATGTTTAGTGAGCACGGTATTTTTCACCAGCTCTCTGTCCCTGCTACACCACAGAAAAATGGTGTGTCTGAGCCCTGTGACCGTGCCGTCATGGATGTGGTCCGTGCAATGCAATCTAAGTGTGGTCTTTGAGATTCATTTACCTTTGAGGAGTTTTCCTACACGTTGTGGGCTTAGAACTGCTTCTTATAGGGTCCTCTTCTGGCACATTTCACATCGTACGAGTTGTGGTTTGGCAATCGTGCTGACATCCATATTGCTCGCGTTTGGGGATCCCTAGCCTGTGTCTAGTATGTCGAGGACCAGCAAGGGTCCAAGGTCTCACCTCGAGGTCACATGTGTGCCTTCCTCGCATTTTTCCACGGTCAAAATTCTGGTACTTTTGGGACCCCGCTCGTCACCTCAGCGTTGAGTCTCGAGACACTCTCTTCTTTGAGGTTCTCACCTACTGCGACATATCTAGCATTTCATTGTTGGCCGCCAACCACGTTCCCACCTGTGTGGATTTTTAGGGGATGGGGAAGTCTAGACCTACGGATGCGTATGTCTGGACCTCCTCACCTGTAGTCCGGCTGATGGCAATCCGGCCATTATGGCTGTCGGTCTAGTGGCCTCGTTGGCTTCCTCTGGCACACCTGATTCCATGCCAATGTTAGTTCTAACTGGAATACCCGTTTCCATGCCAGTTTCAGACCTTTTTGGCAAACCTGCTCGTGTGCCAGTGTCAGTTCATTCTGGCACACCTGTCCCTATGCAAGTGTTGGTCCGCTCTGGCACACCTACTTATGTGCCTATGCAGGTTTGCCCTTGCAGACCTTGTCTTGTGCCTTTTGTAGTCTCCCATGTTACACCCGGTCCTCTGTCTACACCTACTTTTCCGGTGCATGAGCCAGTACCTCTTGACGATTTTCCTACATACTCTCTACTTTCCTGCAAGCGTGCAGTCCCTACAGCTTTGGACCAGCCGGAAGCTACACAGCCAGAAGTGAGCACCTCAGCTTTGGGCTATTTCCAACAGCCTGGAGGTCGTCTTCAACCATTGGCCTTAAGGGCTCAGCAGACAACCAATTCGGCACCCAGATGTCCCACTTGTAGTGTTTGGAGTGGCGAGCCTAGCACAAAGGTCTTTCACCTGAGTGCCTAAGCAGACTACACTGAGGTGCACCAAACATGTATTGTCGGTCATGAGTTAGTCTCCTTAGAGTTCTTGTTTGCTTGCAATGTCACAGTCGACCTTGTCGTGGTTAGATCGATTCCATAGGCGTGTATTTTAGCCACCCGAAGCTCTCCCTTGACGACGCCCGATTCAAGTACGTCAAAGGAGGCACTATCGGCCCATGTTGCAAAGTTGTGGTGTGCTGCTTGTAAGGATGAGCTAGGAGCCAGCCGTTAGTACGGTCCCCATGAGCTTGTTGACCTCACGCATGGACGGAAATCTGTATAGGCCAAGTGGGTTTTTGTAGGAAGGTTAAGGACGTAGGTACACTGGATGGCTACCAACCTCGCATGATGGCCAAGATATCCTCACATGTTGACAAGGTCAGGCGCTTGTGTTAGGCCTTGTATGGCTTAAAATAGTCACCGAGGTGCTAGAACCAATAGATCACCGGCACAGTGACACGTGTCGGTTACGTGCGGAGTGATGCGGACCCATCCCTGTTTCTCCGACGGGTAGCTGAGAGCTGCACCACCATCCTGGTCAACATTTACGACCTCCTTACCACGACTCCTTTGATGGAGTCTATGAAGGAGGCCAGGGCAGTCCTTCACGCTGCCTACAAGATGAAGGACCTTGGTCCTATACTTATTCTCTTTGGGATGGAGATCGTGCGTGATCGTCAGCCGCGGACACCCTTGCTGAATCAAGCCCGTTGTGCCCGCACAGTGGGGGAGCGGTTTGCTGACCTCCTTGGTACAATTCCCATAGATTCCACCTCCATCACACCTCATGGGTAGGATACCCTTAAGGTGGGTGGTCTAGCACAGCTTGGGGAGACAGTGGACGTGACCCTGTACTCATGCCTGATTGGCTCTCTAATGTACTTGGACACAACCGCATGATCCCACATCACCTTCGTTGTCAACCTCCTTGCACATTTCTCACAATTTCCTCAAGAAAGAGCCCTTCATACGGTCATGCGAGTGATACGGCATGTGGTTTCTACATCGTACGTTAGATTTGGTTTCGATGGCAGTGTTTGGTAGTAGTCAACAACTACACAGACAGTGACTGGGCGTGGAGCCATGATGGACATAGTTGGATAGGCTAGGTGTTCCTGTTGGAAGACACCATTGTGTCGTGACGTAGTGGCAAGCAGGTTTGCATCATACATAACTCATCAGAGGTTGATAATGTTGTACTGGGGGCTAGGGATGCTGAGACGGTGTGGCTACAGCGTCTGTTCTGTGAGTTGTGTTAGTTTTTGCCTTGTATTATTCTACACTGTAAACTCTTGAGTACGCTTGCCATCATAGAGAACTCTGGTGTGTTTCATGCATGCACGAAGCACATTACTATTGAGCATCAACTTATGCATTATCTTATGGAGAAACATGTGATCTCTGTCATTCGGATCGGTACGGACATGCAACAGGCTGACTTCTTGACTAAGGCATTGGCACGCGGAAATTTCAGGGTGGCCATTTGTACTCTTGGGCTTCGTCCTTTGCCTGAGGGTGGCTGAGAGTGGATTGTGTACATATTGACATACATTGCACAGTTGTGTTAGATCTCCACGTATATGGACATGCGTACCACCAAGTCATGGGAGAATTTTGTGATGTAAGCTGTCTCTATCTATTTGTATAGCTTACCTTGACCACTCAACATTGTCCATACTCATGTAGATCCCTCATGCAGAACCAATCGGCATCAGAGCACCGACGGGTGGTGACCCCATTCACGAGTAGCTGCCAGACAGCTGCCACAGCGTCTTGGCTGCTTGCTAGGACACTCTGCAGATTTTTTGTAGTGCATAGAGTTTTCTTGGTGGACTGGCTTTTGAGCCCAATTCACATGTTTTATATTTTGATTCCACCAATCATTGTCGAACCTATTCATGTGACATGACGTAGCATTTGGCTTGAGATTTTGGATGTCTAGGTTCAGCCGGTGTTGCATCTGGATTCCCGTGAGGAGAGTTACAACAAGAACAATGATTTTAAGCCAGTTTTAAGACAAACTGGCACTACTGCGTGCGTCACCAGCCATGTGCCATGACAGGTGTTTGTATTGTGTGCTTATCAGTTGTCATTCTTTTCTACATTACTAAGTTATAGGAGCTTATGAGACCTTGCGCGTCTCCCTAGCCTAACCCTTGTTGTTTCTTGCACCTGCTTGCTTGCTAGTGCGTTAGTTGACTGAACGGTGTTGTTATGATAGCTGTGTCAAGGCTAGGAGGCTTCCAAGCAATTTCTCACTTTTGTCTTCGAAATTGCCCTCGTGCCCCCCCCCCCCCCCCCCCCCCCCTTTTTTNCCCTCGCACCCTTTTATGCTATCGTGGCCCTCTATCACGACGGTCGTGACGGAGGGCCGTGATCTAGCACCGTGTGCCCGTTTCTACCATTCTCAAGTAACGACATGCGTTGCTATTTGACCATGGTAAGAATGGGTGGGGGGATGGGGCTTATTATTGCCGGTTAGGGAAGTATGGGGCCTAATCTTTGGAGGCAGGAAAGAATGGGGCTTTTTCTTTCAATTCAGGGATAAATGGGGCTTCTTGTTCAGTGCTAAGGATGGATGGGAATTATTATTCCGTGGTTGATATGTATGGGGGTCATGCATAATACAACAGGGGGCAATCAGCATCTTCATCATTCTATAAATGCACGGCCAAAAATAAACAGCATCACGACAACATGTCAACAGCGCATGCCGTGCGACGTCGACATGCTTCCATTCGGGAAATGAGAGGGTTACATCATTTTTTTTCTAAAACTTAAACTCGTATCTGTATAGAAGGGGCCATTGAGGCTTATTCCTGCAAGGAATGAGCATATGGGGCTTCTTGTTCCTCGGTAGGGATCAATAATGTTTATTTGTTTGAGGTAGGAGAGAATGAGGTTTTTTCTACAAAGTTAGGGGTGTACGATGTTTCCATCTTTTGTTTATAACATCCAAAAACACACGAGGACAAACATGTTTGATGAGTTGTGTTTGCACCACGGATGCACTGTATATGACGTGTAGGTGAGAATCCAAGCATTGATGTTTTCATCAAATCAAATGCTACAAACATAGCGAGTTCTTCCCTAATTCTTGTTGTATGCTTCCTATGGTCACGATTTGTGCATGGGTATCGAGTGGGTACGCTGAGGCGACTCGGTTCATCGGAAGGCACAGGAGAGACATTGTTATTAATTCATCCACAAGAAACGGAGGCGCCAATGATATAGGTCCATTAATGGGCAACATCACCAACAAAAAAATTGTCCCGTTCCAATTCATGAGATCTCGCGAACCAAAGGTACTCGTGGCATGACCGATGACTATTTTATGTCAAACAAACAATGCGCGTCAGGATGTTAAAAAAAGGTTTTGCAGCTTCATCATTATCCCAAAGTTCCATCATCATCGACCAAAACAAACATGTCTATCACGTGCTTAAAACAACAATTTACATGACTAAAGACTTCAGCATTATTACCATTGTCTAAGGGATTTTGTATACAGAGAATGAACCAAAAAATGGCTGGGTACCATCGACATCATAAGTGGTCACGTGTTACAACTTCGCTCGTACATGCTTTTGAGAGGACTCGACGAGCTACGGACAAAATTCCTTCTCACCCTAAGAGGCTGAAGGAGGCCCTAGAAAGGAGGGAAAAGAAGCATACAAAGAAAAACATATAGTTAGCCCCAAACTCAACCTAACATTGTGAAGTTTAACAGAACACCATGGCAAAGCAGCATTACAATTCGTCCTTCAAAAATTTCAACCGTCTGTGGCAAGCAACGATGTCGACATCTAGACCACGTATATCTTCTCTGGACGGAGCGACTACATATCCACCATGTCCAAAGATTAAGCAGTTGTGTCCACATGTGTTGAAAAGGGAACCGGATACTCATGCTACTTTCATTTTGTAATCCTGTCTCCAGTATCTGAAATAATGAAGACAACGGATCCTAGTTGCCTGGTTTTCAAACGACATACCATACCTTGAAATTTTTATAACAGCATACCCACACCAAAAGTAGGCGATTATTCATGATGACATTAACACAACCCTAGTGCGCAATGTGGATGATGTGTACGCATGATTCTGTCGTACTCGCAAAAAAATTGCACCTGTTTGTTGGATTACTTGGCATAGCATCTTTGCCGACATCGCCACAGAGCAATGCAATTGGTTCTTGGTCGGGCGATTGACGGTCGCTCTATCGTGCGGTTCAATGGCCACTGACACAATCATTGTGTTGTGTTGCAATGCTCTGCTCTCTGTGTGAAGCGAATACAGTTGGACATTGAAAATCTCCAGCTGCATTTGCATGTTTCACACTTGAATTCACGAATGCTTCATCAACTTTGCATTGTCCACCACGTGATAGAGCGAACCCTATCCACGAGTGACATGGACCCCATGGACCTAGACTGCCCACTACCTCCAATTGACGGCTGGGGAGACATCCCACACACTCGACGCGGTCCATGGGGTGTTGATACCCCCTCTCCACTAAAGCTAACATGCGATGAGGCTGAAGCTTCCTGACGGCATGTGAAGGCAAAGTGGGATGCCATGTATGACTGTGCACCACCCAATCCACACGCCATGTGTTGGATGATGGGTATGCGGGCTCAAACGGGGACTCTTCTGTTGGATAAGGATGATTGGAGGCCGTAGGTGCAGATGCATCCAATCACCATGTCGCGTCTGTAACCCTATGGGCTTTTCGTTCAAATTTGACAACTTTTTTCATAGAGTATCCACTTTTGACCATGTCATTTTCATTCCGCTATGTCATGTTTCTAACACCATACCCTAACAACACCACATACATAATTGCACAAGAGTAAACATGGTGATTAATTGCAAATGCTTCGGAGTAATCATGGATAGTATTGCAACTACAGATAACCTACAACCGCATGTACTTCTCTGGTAGCCCACTTACTAACCAGTGATATTGGGATATGTTCTATTGAATGCATGCAATGTCGGTGAAGTTCAGATGGTGCATGTCCGGAATAACGAGGTAGTACGTATGAGATGACACAAAACCCCGGTAATATGACTTTGAAAACACGTACCTGTTTGCATTTGCAAACTTTATTACACACATGTTATTTATGAATCGACGACTCCAATCTGACACACAACAAAGGAATTGAGTTTGTATACATTAAATTTGTAGCAAATTGATGGAATCCTTGGCCCACTGGGCCAAAACCATGGTAATTGATGGTCTCCGACCCTCAGCCCACCCCATCCGTTGCCCCACAGGCCAAGACCAGTTCAAGCCATGTGGCACACCGGTGCTACATTGGCCCCACGCAAGAATGGACCCGCCCTTGGTGTCCACAACGGGTGTCGAACCTTGTGGCCCTGATACCAAATGTAGCAAACGGATGGAATCCTTGGCCCAATGGGCCAAAACCGCGGTTATTGAAGGTCTTTGACCCTCAACCCATCTTGTCTGCCGTCCCACAGGCTAGGACCAGTTCAGGCCACATGGCACATCGACGCTACAACATCATATTGCTTGAATAAACCGACCATTTTTTAAGAAAACCAAACAAAAAGTTAAACATTGCATGAATATCATTCTAAAATCTAAACGACATGCCCGTATGTCATTACTCATTTTCAAGGTCTGGGTACGCCGTGAGCATCCATAGTATTCACAGGCATCCTGCTTTTATCTTTTAATGTACCGGATATGCATGTTACACATCAAACGGACACTAGTTCCTAATCTTCAAAGTGGGCATCCCTGTTATTACAAATTTGGCCCACCACGCGTCGGGACCCCGATTTTCACCCCGACGGCCGAGGAAAGTTCGGCCAACTGCCGACGCCCTCCGGTGAACCATCCCAAAACTTATGACAACCTTGACCACTATCGCAAATCTACGTCAGAAGTGTCATGACCTTTTCTTTGGATTCTCAACGCATCGAGACATATCTTGATTTATAAAGATGCATCTCACATCTTCACCGTCGATCCTCAAAGCCCCTAGATTTCCTGTAGGAGCTTCTCAAATCTGACCACTCATAACGCAACCCCACACGCGTCGCTTGATAATCGACCCAACAATCCCGACTATGCCTCATTCGTAACTCGGCACTTGTATACATTTGTTCGATCATTTTTACACTTGTCATCAAAGTACACTTATTGTTAACTATAAATTGCTCATTTTTCCCAAATTACAAAACGTGTTCTACGAAAACAGATGTTTCTTCCTTTTTTGAACTCACTTAATTGCACATGGTGTTTATTGTAAGATGAAATACAACCTCAAACAACTCCCACCTCCTCATGTCGCTTACTTGAAGCTCTCGTCAACACCTTTCGTCTTGAGATATCTTTCACAAATGTCGTTACAAGGCTCTTCTGTAAAGTGGAACACAAAAATCTCATGATCTGTACGATATTCTCAGTGTACCACTGTTTTAACAACCATTCCAAAACGTCAAGTTTATCTATGGCACATGTTTTTATCTAGTTATCAACCTTTTTGAAAATCAGTACGCACATGGTAGTGAAAAAAAATCTCTCAATACTTCAAACAAGTATGGGATCATACTTCGATTTTTTCTTCTTATCCTTCTGGATCCTAGCTTGGAGTGGTATGGAGTACAATATAAATTTATAGATGCTAAAACTTAGATTTTTTAAAATTATAAACCCTAAATGTTGTAACTTAGGATTCATCGTTTCAAAAGTTTCTAAGTCTTGTAACTTAGGATTTACAACTTGAAATGCCATTTTTAGATCAATTACTCCAAAACTTCACTTTTATGCATGGCACAGATGTGCATCAAAATTTTGGTTTTCTTTATTTTCATTATGCACATGGTAGTGAAATTGTTTACCTCAAATTCTTAAATCTCCTTAATTTACTAAGTTACCCTTCTTTATGGGATCATAACTAAGTTTTTTCAATTACTATCCCTTATAGATCCTTTCTGTTACGCTAGCGGAAGTGAAGTGGTTCACTGGTGGAAACAGAGCTTGTCACTTTTCACAAGATTGGGGTCAGTTGGGTATTTTGAGAAGCGGGAAGTATACTTTGCTGTCACAAGTGTTGAAACTCGATAGTGTATATACAAATGGCAAGAGCAAGAGAATGAGGCTCGGTCGAGCCGTTTGGGTTTTCGGCGGTTCGCGTGACGCGATGCTGCATTCTGATTTGTGGACTTCGAGAAGTCCCTCGTTGGTTCGACGGGGGGCTTCGAGGTTGAATTTAAGGTTTGCAAGGCTCGTGGAAGTCGCTTGAAAGAACCTTGCCCGTAGTCCCAAATTGCCAGGGATCGTCGAGAATACGTTCCGACGAGTTTCTGGAAAAGACCTGAAAGGTGTCGTCATCGCGCGAGGATTCCGGGGTATTCGAAGGAATTCCCTTTGAGCGCGGAAAAAATAGCCGCGACTAAGTCGCGAAGTAGGCCAGGAGCGGCAAAGCAAAAAATAGGTCGCTCGTGGGTTTTGGGACTCGTGCATAACACTTCCCCCCCCCTCTAGCCGCGACGTCCCGGCGCGTTACCATCGCGGGGCCGAAGTCGGGCTCGGTAGCCGTTGATAAGAGGATCGAAGTCCGAGATTTGGCTGTACGGCATCCAACTGTTATGTGCCACGTCATGTTTCTTCCACTTGACCAGATATTGATCTTTGCCTCCTTGTTGGCGGTGATCAAGGATTTCCTCAACTTAATGCTCGTGATCACCGTCTGTTGGCGATCACGAGGTTTGCATCACTTAGTACTCATGATCACTTAGTACTCGTGATCGTCGTCTTGATTTTTCTTCTTTCTACGCCAATAGGAGCCTGCAAAGTGGAAATTTGTCGTGTCCTAGGCTCCGTGGTCCTCATAGCCACGTGCGAATGACTTCGCCATGTATGAGTTTGCTTGAATCTGTAGTGCGTTGACCTCCGTGAGATCGGGCGGACGACTCAGCGCGTCCGCTGGATTCGTCTTCCCGGGCCGATAATCGATCTCGTAGTCAAAATTGGACTCAAGGAATTCCATCCATCAAGTTTGTCTTTGGCTCAGGTTTGGCTGCGTTTTCAGGTACTTGAGGGCGTGGTGATCCATTTGGACCACACATTTGCAACACTCCAAATAGCAGTGCCAGGTTTAAAGGTGTGAATAACCGCGAGCATTTCTTTCTCGTGGACGGCATAGTTGAGCTCCGCTTTGTGAAGCTCCCGTGACATGTACGCGATGGGCTTTTCTCCCCCACCGTTATCTTGTAGGAGGACGACCCCAATTGCTGAATCAGAGGCGTCTGTGGCCATGATGTAGTCGGACGTTTGATCTGCCAATCGAAGGGTTGGCGCCGAGGTCACAGCTTGACATAAAAACGTAAAAGCTTCTTGTTCATTGTCTCCCCAGTTCCACTTGCAATTTTTGCGGGTGAGGTCGGAAAGAGGCGCTGACACTCGAGCATAATCCTTCAAAAACCTCCAAAAAGAGTTGCAAAGTTCCTGAAAACCTTGTACGTTGCGTACTTTTGTTGGAGTTGGCCATTCCGCCACCACGGATATCTTTTTTGGATCCATGTATATCCATCCACCGCCAATGATGTGACCAAGAAACTTGACCGATCGTTGACCGAATTCACATTTTGAGAGCTTCCCATAGAACGTCTCCCGCCGGAGGATCTCAAGCACTTGCTGAAGATGTCATCGATGATCCTCTGGAGTCCGGCTGTATACTAGGATGTCATCGAGGTATACCACGACAAAATTTTCAAGGTGCGGTCGAACAATGTTGTTCATCGCTGCCATGAACGTTCTTGGGACGTTTGTGAGTCCAAACGACATAACCGTGAACTACAAAGTGCCCATAACGTGTTTTAAAAGGCAGCTTTTGCCACATCCTTGTTGGCGATGCGAATTTCGTGGTAGCCGCTCCGTAGGTTGATCTTGCTGGAAATATTTGCTCCACATAGTTGGTCAAAAAGCTCATCCGCTCGAGGTAGAGGGTAGCACTTCTTGATCGTGATGTTATTCAGCGCCCGATAATCCATGCACATAAGCATTTTGCTAGTTTTGTTTTTTACAAATAGTACTGGTGCGGCGTACGGAGAGACAGACGGTCGGATGAACCCTTGAGTCAGCATGTCATCCAGCTGTCGCTTGAGCTCCGTGAGTTTGTGATCACTCGTCCGGTTGGTCCCCTTGATGGTTGGTCTGCTGCCGGGTTTGAGCTCAATTTGATGGTCAATGTCGCATTTGGGGGGGAGTTTGCTTGGTAGTTCATCGGGAAAAACCCCTTCAATTTTTTTCAGAAGCAGAGCGAACTCCTTTGGTACGTTTGCAAAATTCGATGCTGATGAGTCTGATGAGGCTGATGAGGCTCATGCGTCAGCTGCGGCGACTGATTTGTTGCTCGTACTGCTCAAGCCGACATGGACCAACCACGTTGAGGCCCCTCTCCTCAGGTATGTCTTTTCCACGTCGAGCGCGATTAGTGTAGTTGATATTCGTTACTTGCATGCGGTTATTGATATGACTGTTGTGTCATTTTTGGTTGTCCCATTGTCATTTGTCACTTGTTGACTGCACGAGCGGCAGGAAGATCTGCTACCCGTCACGTTTGATGTAGACAGCGCCGCTGCTCCAGTCGACTTGCAGGTTTTTGTGGTACAAGAAATCTCGCCCAAGAATCACCTTGTAGTCGCTCATTGGGCATGATCTCGAGACATTTACATCTTGCAGATCCCCGATCTGCAGTCGTCATGGCTGTTTTAGTCGGCGGATGCAAAGTCGTCTGTCGACGGTTTTCCTTCAAAAGCTCCAGGTTCTTGCTTCAAACCTAGGCTTTTCAACAGTCGATCAGATACAAAACTGTGAGATGCACCTCCATCAAGTAACGCCAGTAAAGTTTTGCGACTTTTGCAACCCCTCGGTTGCACCTTCAGCAGTATCGCAGGCTATTCGTCCTCGTGTCACTCGTCCAATTTGTGGATCTCATGAACCCGTGTATTAGGCAATTGTAGCTGTTTGAGTGGGCGATCGTTCGTCGCAGGTTTTTTGGCGGGGCAGGATTTTTGCCATCTACTCCTGCCCTCTATTGTTTCCCAAATCCTCCCCTTCTTTTTACTTCTTTTGCTGCTTCCCCCTCCTTTGGTTTTGTCTAGAGCAGTTCCTCGCAATGTGTCAAATCTTTCCGTAGCTGTAGTAGGTCCATTGATTTCCTTCTTTCTCAACGGCGTCGACTTCCATAGGAGTCAAGTTCTCCATGTTTTGTGACTGATGCCTCTTTCTCTACTGTGGTTGAAACCACGGGCGCCAGCCGTAGGATTTGTTGAACTTTGAGTTGAAATCGGCGGAGTCAATGCCTTCCGCCAGTGCGATAATCTGCGGCAAATCGTTAGTGATGTTGTAGATTGCGAATGCTTTGTGAATATCTTGTTTGAGGTCGTTGTTGTAATGGAAACAAAGTTCATCCTGTGCGAGGCTGCAGCTGGTGATGATTTTGCTAAAACGGCTCGTTTACTCTGCCACGATGGAAAGTTGCTTCGGTCGTTGCAGCCGGTAGCGAACCTCTGTTTTCTTGTTCAGCTTGCCGAAGTGAGCAACAAGTGCCTGGGTGAACTCGCGCCAGCTAGATGGGGATGTTATTGATGATTTACAGGTTGGGTGAACCTGCTCGAGAGACAGTACGCCTGATGCCGACGATGCGCTAGCCGTTGGATTAGTGCCTAAGGCAGCCTGCTGCCGTTGGATGGCCATGAAATCGGCACACCAACTTAAAGCTGTGCCCCGCACAAGCGAAGCTACGAGGTTCATCTTCTCTTCGTTGGATTCAACCCTAGCAACGGTGAAGTATACCTCCAAACTCGTCAGGAGGATCCTGACCGTCGGTCCCTTGTGATTTGTCGGATCGATCGGCTTGGGAAGATCTGGGTAAATTGAGGATCCGCTGATGTGAAGTCGACTCGCAAGTACCGCTTCTTGCGCTTTGGAGTCATGGGTTTTGGCAGCATATCGCTACAATTGTTCGAGAAGCGTTCGTTGAAACGCTTCCATCTGCAACAGCCGGCCGATCAACTCCACGATATTGTCTCGTGTCATCGATGGAGTTGTATTGGTTGGTGGTACAGGCGGGATTGGCATGTCACACATGCCTGACTCTAGATTGGTTGCGCCAATTGAAGTGCCAGCCGTCATCCATTTATCCCCCTCCATGAGGCTGAAGGTCCTTCGCGGGGTGCCTTCCGCCATCGCCGGTATCTTTGCCGGTTACCGTTGTTGTCGCCGAGTGCGTTTGCTCTGTGCCCCGACTTCGTCGCAAGGTCTGCAGACTTCTCGTCGGTGGATATGCGCTAGAAGACATGTACGGGTGTCAATTCGATATTGAAATTAATCTTTTTCTCCGCCTGGACCGATGCGCTCTGATACCAAGTGTTACGCTGGCAGAAGTGAAGTGGTTCACATATGGAAATGGAGCTTGTCACTTTTCACAAGATTGGGGTCAGTTGGGTATTTTGAGAAGCGGAAAGCATACTTCATTGTCACAAGTTTCGAAACTCCATAGTGTGTATACAAATGGCAAGAGCGAGAGAACGAGGCTCGGTCGAGGCATTTGGGTTTTTGGCGGTTCGCGTGACGCGATGTCGCGTTTTGATTCGTGGACCTTGAGAAGTCCCTCGTTGGTTCGACGGGGGGCTTCGAGGTTGAATTTAAGGTTCGCGAGGCTCGTGGAAGTCCCTCGAAAGAACCTCGCCCGTAGTCCCAAATTGTCAGGGATCATCGAGAATACGTTCCGACGAGTTTCTGGATATCACCTTAAAGGTGCCGTCATTGCGCGAGGATTCCGGGAGATTCCGAGGAATTCTCTCCGAGCGCGAAAAAGGTACCCTAAGTCTCGAAGTGGGCCACGAGCGGTGAAGCTAAAAATAGGTCGCTCGTAGGTTTTGGGACTCCTTTATGCCCATTGGCACAATTCTTTCTTAGGGTAGAATGGAAGAAATTAGAATTTTACAAATAATTCAATTTTTAGAAATGTTCAATGACTAACCCTAAATCTGATGACTTACGATTTGTGATCTAAAAGTTTTCAATTTTTGTAACTTAGGACTTATAATTTGAAACTTTTCTAAATTACATCATGTAGGATGCTTTAGTTGATTCCATTCCATCCCAAGCAAGGACCAAACAGTATAAGAATTGAAAAATAGGCATTATTCCATGAGTATGGGTTATTCAGTGAAACTTGAAGGTTTGAAAGATTGAGGCACATAACTTTACTACCATGTGCGAAATGAATTCCAAAAAAGTTGAGAAGTTGATACAAACATGTGCCATGCATGTAAGTGACGTATTTGAATGATTGTGTCAAAAGTGGTTGTTTTAGAAAATCTTAAAATCAATGACATTGGTGTGTGTCCTTCAAGAGAAGAGGCTAGTTCTGGCATTCATGAATGGTATCACAAGGTGAAAGGTTGTCATTAGAGCTCTAAGCGAGAGACGTGAGAAGGTGAACATGGTTTCAGGTTGTGTTTTCTGTTGCAATAAACACCCTATGCTATCATGAGAAAGTTTGAATTAAGAAGAAACATCCATTTTGTAGTGAGAGAATCATTGAACATAGAAGGGCTTTGTAGAATTAGTTTTCGTTGGATATGATGCTGAAGTGGTGCAACCACAACACAATTGTCATTGGTGTGTGCCCTTCTAGAAGTAGGCATGTTTGCTTTTCATCATTTTTGCATACCCCTCCGCAAAGGAGTCTTTTTGCGTGCTCTTCCAGAAATGCATCATTTGTTTTAGTTCCTATACAAAGTTTTCACTTTTGCGTGAACCTCCGAAAATTCATAAAATTTGTTTGCCACACAAGGGACCCATCATTTTTGCATGCCCTTTTGAATGCCCAAGTAAAAATGCATTTCACTCCATTTCTGTAACAAAATGTCCACTCTATTTCTCGCACACTCGGGGCCTTAACCGAGTTTCAGGGGCATCTGGGCCACTTTCTGTTTTTTGGAAATTTGGCTCGCCGTCAAGCTCGACCCCGCTCGACCGCTGCTGTGGGAAGCAAGGAGGAGGAGTGGGAGCAAGCACGCGAGCGAGCGCCGGCTTGGAGTTCACGCCAGCGCCAGGGGGCTATTTTGCGCAAACACCTACGCAACATTCCAAACACGCCACGCGAGGGTGGCTGTCGCCCCCTTGGCGAATAGCGTGTGAGACACGTTATCCGCCAAGGGGTTCTCTCCGGCGAGAGCTCCCAACATCGAGCGCGGTCAACGGGAGAGCCCGAAACAGTTACTTCGACCGTGCGACGGTGGCAGTACCACTGGTGGCGTATCCAACACAGTGACCACACCTATCGCCGGGAGGCATACGGGACCAACGAGGCGGCTCGCCAAGAGACAGGATAGATCGGCAATCGAGATGATCGACGGCAGGAGACTTCTCACACAAGGCACTAGGTGCAAGTAGGGCACCGAGTTCAGGTGCAAATAGCTTGTTGTAGCAAGCTAGGAAAGCAGTAGGCTGAGGCCTGGGTTAGCTGGCCGGATAGTATAAATACCCTGTACTCAATTCAGCCTAGTTGACCTGTAATTTTTTCATTTCCAGCTCTGGTTTCCAGACATCTCCTATTTGTCTTTCCGTTGTGACTGTGCTCTCCATACACCAAGGCTAAATCTGCACAGAGCACACACTCTCACATTTGGTATCAAAGCCAGATCCACGCATTGGGCGGAAGCTCTGCCGGAGCTTGCCAAACTTCAACGAGCAAGGGCACGGACTACGCCGGACAATGTCAAGGCTGGACGAGAGGGAGATTACTGGACCAGACTTCCAAGCCAACGCACAAGCCAACCACTGGAAAACATTTCCATGTTTCTATACCGTCCACACAGTTTACCGTGCATGCGCAGGAGACGACGGATGACTCCTACACACTTTGAAGACGTCGAATTTTCATCCCGGACTGCCGAGTTACTGTCAATTTTTTTTCGGTTGCTCACAAAACGTTGCCAAATATTTTGAGAGGATCTCCTACGGCCAGAACTCATCCAGATTCATGGAGCAGGCCTTGTAGCAGATCATAGAGCAGTTGGGAGCCCTCAAGCTGGAGAATGAGCAGCTCAATCGGCAGATGGGTGACCTACGGGATGAGACTGACACTAATCAGGTTTGGGCAGCCCGGTCAAGGAGTCAAGACCAAAGCCAAAGGCTCCAAAATCATTCAACCCCTCGGTGAAGGGTGCGGGCGTATAGACTTGGTTGTTCGTGATGAACAACTACTTTGGGGCTCTGGGTCACCCTCAAGAGGAGGATGCTATGCGTGTGTCATTCGCGGTGACACTACTACGCGGAGTAGCATTGGAGCGGTGGAGGCAGCTGAATATGCTGGCCACTCAAGGTGGAGGTGGGAACGCAGCTGTACAACATGCCTTGTTTTGGCAGCCAGGCGCAGGGCAAGCTAAAGCACGTGTGCCGACGACATGGGAGCAGTCTGAGCAAGCCATCAGAGATGGGTTCGATCTCGTAAATGCCTCCATGGTCGCACGCAACAAGCTGAAGTACCTCAAGCACATCGGCTCGATGCAAGAGTGCACACGCCGTTTCTTGGAGTTGTGCTCGGAGATCGACGACATGAGCGAGCCAGAGATGGCAGACAAGTGTCATCACGCTAGCACTAACTGGTATCACAGAGTTCTAGGTGATGGTAGCCACTATTGAGCGCGTTAACGCACTACGCTACCATCGAGGGGGTTTTCATGAGAAGGAGGAAATTTTTCATGAATGACCATCAAGCACAACACCAACAAACCAACCCCATGGAGATTGACGAAGTGCAAGGAGGCTTCCACCACAGCAAGCCTCGTGGTGGGAACTGTTGGATCTGCAAGAAGCCTGGGTACCACAAGAAGGACTGCAAGAAGAAGCAACAGGGAAACGGCAACCAGCAGTGAGTTGCCGATGGCCAACTGCTGGGAAAGCTTTGTCCACATAAGTGAACACCAGCCTTGAAAGTCCTTCGACAATCAGGGAGCTGCCGAGTGTATAGCCGCGGAGCGAAGAAAGCGGGAGTGTTCCTAGAATCCTCCTGAAAGCTAGAATTCTATTGGCTTGTTCTGCAGACGACAAGGAGTACTATACTCACCGACAGATAAAAGCATTGTTGGATTGTGGTGCTTCGCACTCATTCTTCAGCGACAAGCTTGCAAAGAGGTTGGGGCTTGCACAGCTACCCGAGAAGCCAACTACGGCCAAGTTGGTGCAAGGGGAGTTGAAGTGCAAACTGCACCTGAAGCCTCTGAGGGTTCATCTCGGAAAGCTATCGTGCGAGGAGAACTTTTGCACTTGCCCAATGGACGCCTACGACGCCATTTTTGGGGCATGACTATCTGCACCAGTGGAATCCTATTGTGGATTGGGTGTGCAACCACGTAAAGGTAGAGAAATACAGAGAGCAGATCGTTTTGCCGTTGCGGGCCGAGGAGAAGGACTCTAAAGCATGAAAGGTGGCGTAGTTGAGTTACATGCAGCTGAAGCACTGTCAGCGCAAGGGGAACCAAGTGTACCTTGTGTGGGTGCAGCAGAAAGGGACAATTGAAGAGGTGGAAGTATTAGCAAAAAATTTGCAAAGCAAAAGGAGGGAGAGCAGCAGGAAGAACCAGCAACAGAGCTGTCGGAAGGCAGCAAGGGAGTGTTGGACAGCCATGGCGACTTGTTCCCTATTGAGCTGCCAAAGGGTTTACCACCAAAGCGGGACATCGACCACAAATTTGATCTGGTTCTGAGAGCAAATCCAACAGTGCGGGTTGCTTATTGCATGGCCCATAATGAGGTGGGTGAGCTGAAGAAGTAATTTGAGGAGTTGACGGAGTAAGGGTTTATCACACCGTTGGTGTCACCCTATGTTGCACCAGTCCTCTTTGTGAAGAAGAAAACAGGGGAGCTGCGGATGTGCGTGGACTATGCCACACTGAAAAACATGACAATCAAGAACTGGTACCCGCTGTCAAGGTTTGAGGAGCTGTTTGACCAGCTAAGGTGAGCGTAATACTTCACCAAGATTGACTTGTGTTTGGGGTACCATCACATCCGGATTGCCGAGTAGGATGTGGAGAAGACGGTGTTTCGAATGTGGTGTAACCATTTTGATTACCTTGTGATGTCATTTGTATTGACCAACGCTCCTGCAACATTCATAAGTCTCATGAACAGGATCTTCCACCCTCATCTAGACCAGTTTGTGTTGGTGTTCCTCGATGACATCTTCATCTAATCTAGGACCTTGGAAGAGCATCATCAACGTCTTCGACAGGTGTTGGACATTCTCCAGAGAGAGAAGTTGCTTGCAAAGCTCTGCAAGTGCGAGTTCAAGAAGAAGGTGGTGGAGTTCCTTGGACACATCATGAGCAACAATGGTGTTCGCATGGACCCAAAGAAGGTGGAAGAAATGAAGCAGTTGCCTACACCAAAGTGTGTGCGTGACATCCATGTCTTCCTTTGGTTTGTCAACTACTACCAAAAATTCATCCACCGGTACGTAGAGAAGGGTGTGCTGTTGACCCAGCTGCTATGGAAGGATCACCAGTGGGAATGGGGCGAGAGGGAGTAGAAGAGATTTGAGGAGCTTAAGGCTGCAATGTGTGATGCTCTGGTCTTGTTGCATCCGGATTCATCCAAAGAGTATGTCATGACAATGGACGCAAGCGACTATGCCATTGGGATGGTGTTGATGTAGGTTCACGGAAAGGGGCTGCATCAGATTGTGTACGCATCGCGTGAGTTGCATGGTGCATAGCTAGACTACACAATCAATGAGAAAGAGATGTTGGCGGTGATCCATGTGTTCAAGCACTAAAGGTGCTACCTTGAGTCGCGCCGTTGCTTGGTCTTCACGGATCATTACGCCCTAAAGCACTTGAAGACGCAGCCGAACATCACTCGCCGACAAACTCGCTGGATGGAGCTTTGTGAGGGGAGTTTTGACTTCAAGATCCAATAAAGGCCAGGGAAGGTAAGCCCGGCAGATCCTCTATCGCGGAGGCCAGACTTGAGCCTCAAGGCCATCGCAGTGCTAATGGGATCTCCAGGCATGCATAGCCTTTTCAAGCATGGCTATGGCGTGGACGTTGAGTTCACGGGTGGTGCGCTAAAGGACGCCTTGTGGGATGGTGTGTATTGGCAAAGAGGGCAGGAATAGAAGATTGTTGAGCCGAACTTTACGCTATTGAGGAAGTTGTTGCTGGAGGAGGCACATGACACCCACTACTCGGGTCACTTCACCTTTGACAAGACGCTCAAGACCTTGACATGCCAATACTGGTGGTTGTCAATGAAAACTCATTGCAAGAGGTTTGCAAGCAGCTGTGATGTGTGCCAACACATCAAAGCATGGAGGACCAAGCCACCTAGGGAGCTGCAACCATTGCCTGTACCTGAGAGGCCATGGACAGACATCTTGCTCGACTTCATTGGCGGGTTGCATGTTACGCAGCAAGGGAACAACACAGTGTTGGTGGTGGTGGACCGGTTCTCTAACATGGCACACTTCATCACACATCCTGAGGGCATAAGAGCTGGCAGGACAGCTCAACTCCTCCTCGGTCATGTCATCAAGCTGCATGGAGTGCCGTAGTCGATGTTCTCAGATCGTGATCCAAGCTTTTCTTCGCGATCCTAGAGAGATCTCGTGGGGAAGCTGGGCACTTGGGTGCAACTGACCACAGCATACCACCCACAGTGCGATGGGCAGACGGAGCGCACGAACTAGACATTGGACTAGTTGCTACGGATCATGGTCCCACCGGATGGAGAGGGTTGGGAGGAGAAGCTCGGAGTGGCAGCGTTTGCCTACAACTCAGCGGTGTCAGCATCAACAGGAAAGTTGTCGTTTGAGGTTGTTTATGGCCATCAGCCACCAAGCCTCACCGCCCTTGCTACGAAAAAATCTCTTTTGGATGTGCAACACATTGCTGATGGGTTTGCCACCACTTGGGACGTGGTGCAGCAACGGCTGTTGAAGGCACAGAAGCAGAAGATGCAACAAGCTCATAAGCATTGCTTGGCAAAGGAGTTCCAAGTGGTTAATCAGGTGATATGAAACTCCGGTAACCTGCAACTGATGGGAGATTGGAGTCCCAAGGTGAAGCCGTGATGGGTGGGTCCGTTATGCATTCTGGAGAAGCAGTCAGCCGTTTCCTACAAGCAAGAACTGCTAGCTCACTACATCATCCATCAGGTGTTCCACATCTCCCTACTTCGTGCTATTGTGACCCCATCACCTTTTTCCACGGTCGTGGGACATCTCCACNGAAACTCCGGTAACCTGCAACTGATGGGAGATTGGAGTCCCAAGGTGAAGCCGTGATGGGTGGGTCCGTTATGCATTCTGGAGAAGCAGTCAGCCGTTTCCTACAAGCAAGAACTGCTAGCTCACTACATCATCCATCAGGTGTTCCACATCTCCCTACTTCGTGCTATTGTGACCCCATCACCTTTTTCCACGGTCGTGGGACATCTCCACCTCTCACTGTCCAGGTTGAAGGACATGAAGATTTTGAGGTGGAGAAGATTTTGGCGCACCGCCAGAGGGGACGTCAACGTGAGTTTTTGGTGCAGTGGAAGGGGTACCCGGTAGAGCACAACTCTTGGGAGCAAGAGGCCAACTTCCATGTTGGGGGTACCAACACAGTTCTCCAAGAGTATCTTAGGTGCGCTGAGACGTCGCGCCTCCGATGGGGGGGTGAATGTAAAAACGTGCCCCTTCTTTTTCTCGCATACTCAGGGCCTCGACAGAGTTTCAAGGGCATCTGGGCCATTTTCTATTTTTCAGAAATATGGCTCGCGGTCGAGCTCGATTTGCTCGACCGTGGCTGTGGGATGCGAGGAGGAGTGGGAGCGATCACGCGAGGGAGCGCCGGCGTGGAGCTCACGCCGGCACCAGGAGTTTTTTTTGTGCGAACCCCCATGCGGCGTTCCAAACACGCCACACGAGGGTGGTTGTTGCCACCTCGGCAAATAGTGCATGGGACAAACTATCCGCTGAGGGATTCTCTCTAGCGGGAGCTCCCAACATCGAGCGCGGTCAGCGGGAGAGCCCGGGACAGTGAATGCGACCGTGTGATGGTCGCAATACCACCGGTGGCGCATCCAACGTGGTGACCACACCTACCGTCGGGAGGCATGCGGGACCAACGAGGCGGCTCGCCAAGAGACAGGATGGACCGTCGATCAGGATGATCGACAGCCGGGGGCTTCTCGTACAAGGCACTAAGTGAAAGTAGCACCGAGGGTACCGAGTTTAGGTGCAAGTAGCTTGTTGTAGCAAGCTAGCAAAGCAGTAGGCTGAGGCCTGGGCTAGCCGGCCGAACAATGTAGATACCCTCTACTCAATTCATTCTAATTTGCCAAGATTCCTGGAAGCTTCCCACGCCACCCAGCTTGCTGGCCGAGTTACTGTTCACTGACTAGGCACTGGCCTGGTGAGCTGACACGCGAGTCACAAGGCATGGCATGCTGTGGGCAGGGTTGGAACACAGATGGAGTGAACCAAGTGCTGGAATCTGAAAGTAATTGCAGAGTTATAACAACAATGAGCCAGAGCTACCTAAATAGCTGGTGAAGCCTGGTGCGCAGTTAGTGCATTCAGGGGCGCGTTTGGCTATGTACTAGGCACACCTTGCGCAAATCTGCGCAAACTGCCATACCGGCCCGCCGAGGCTGAAAACACTCACCCGGTCGTAACTTTCTGCACAGGCGTCTAAACGACGCGCCATTTGAACCAGAACGACCAGCGCGACAAGGCGGACACATCCGTATCATGCAAGGAAGGTCTCCTCGTGGCACCAGAACGTATCAGGGTCCCCGGGTCTTGACCGACGAACAAGGTACATGACGAAGCATCGGGCATCGCGTCACGAGCTAACGCACACACTGGTTCAAGGCTCTGGGTCTCCACGTCACACCGGTGCGACACACCAGGTGCGCGGGTCTCGACCAGCACAACCTAGACCAAAAAGCATCGTGCCAGGCTCGAACGAACCACGCTGTCCGCACAGGGGCGTCATGCCAAAGCCCAAACACCAACATAATTAACCTGTAATTCCATCATTTCCAATTCCGGTTTTGAGACACCTCCAAGTTTATCTTTCCGTTGCGACTGTGCTCTCAACACACAAAGGCTAAATCTCCACAGAGCACACACTCTCACAATTGAAGTTGCTGGTAACCTTCCTAGGTCACACGTGTCAGACCAACCATGGACACGCAAGAGACATGCCACGCCATGGATGCGGAAAGCTTGCTTCACTTTGTTCGGTACAACCAAGACAAGTGTAAGGGGGAGCGAGAGTAGCTAAGTCAACCGGTGAGCGTGCCTCGCTCCGGGCATCACGCCTGAGCGAGTACACACCGCCACCCGGGGGTCGAGCCCGACCGCTTGGATATCAACCTCACGGCGGCTACTCACCAATGCACAGGAAAACCCGGCACAGTGGCCCCCTAAGGATCAGCACCCGGGAAATGCAGCTCCCCCAGAAACATTCAACGCAAGCAACATGATGCAGGGCACGGCAGTCAGAGTGTACGGGCCCTAGCATCTTCCACATCACAGAGTCATAAGAGGCACAAGGAGTTAGACGATGGCAACAAGTGCCTCAGAGGAAGCCCTTGGGTGAAGCTGCAGTGGTTGCCAGAAAGCAACAAACACTTCTGCCAGAGCTGTCACGTTTGTTGCTTCCCTAGGTTGAGCCATGTCATTCAATCTGTACAATGAGATGCACAGTGTGTGATGGCAAGAGAGCACAGAGTTATGAGTGGCCAACGAACTTCAACACTCCCCCATGCACCGCAGCCAATCACTTCATGCACGTGGGAACTACACAAGGGATAACGAGAAGTGATAACAGAACAATGAATCAGTCAACCTGGATCATGTGGGAAGATGAGACCAATAGAGTGGACAGCACTTTTGAACACATTACGACTGAGAGCTTTTGTGAGGAAGTCAGCTCGCTGCGACCCTGTGTCCACCCAAGTCATCTGAACAATGCCAGCAGCAATGCACTCGCGAACGAAATGGTGCTCAACATTGATGTGCTTGGTGCGTGAATGATGCATGCCGCTATTCTCAGCAATGGTCTTTGTGCTTTGGTTGTCGCAACGCAGAGTGATGCAGCGAATGGGCACACGCAGCTGCTGTAGCAAGCGACAAAGCCAGACAGCCTCACACGTGTCTGCTCCAAGTGCAACATACTCAGCCTCAGCGGTGCTACGTGCCACACACCCCTGCTTGCCACTTTTTGAGGATACTACAGTGCCGCCAACAAGGAAGATGTAGCCTGTTCGGCTGCGGGCATCAGTGTCATGTGCCCAATCACTGTCGGTAAAGCCGTCCACTACCACCGAGGGCTGTGCACAAAAGTACAGTCCGATGCGGGGTGTGGAGAGAGCATAGCGCACAACCCGCAATGCAGCCTCAAGGTGCCGTTCACGGGGGCACTGTGAGAACTGGGAAAGGAAGTTCATAGCAAATGCCACATCAGCACGAGTGGTAGTGGCAAGGTACATCAATGAGCCGATGACTCTGAGGTAGTCGGTCTCATCGAGCGTCTCACCCAGCGTGGACACCTCCCGAGACTTCAGTAAGGACAGACCGGCAGGCGTCATGGGTGTGGACGCAGTGGGGATGGCTGTGAGGAGCGCTGAGAAGCGCTCCCCCAGACAACGTACATACACAGCCTGGTGAACGTGCAAGGTACATCGCTGACGATCACGTTCCAGCTCCATACCAAGGAAGATCCGAGCCGGGCCAAGATCTTTCATCTTGTAAGTCGACTGCAGAAGAGCTTTGACAGCTGTGACTGAGGCCGGATCGGGAGAGGCGATGAGGAGGTCATCCACGTAGATGAGGATGGCCACAAGTGGTTTTGTGGGATCACTGAGGAACAGGGCAGGGTCCACGGGGCTTTGTTTGTAGCCACCCTTTTCAAGAGTCGCAGTGATCTCTTGGTTCCAACACCGTGGTGACTGTTTCAAACCGTAGAGGGCCTTGCGTAGATGCCATACCCTTTTTGTTCCATCTGAGAAGCCGGGTGGCTGTACCATGTAAATCTCCTCATCCAAGCTACCATGGAGAAAGGCATTGTTCACATCCATTTGCTCGAGTTCCCAGTCGTGCTGAGCGACTAGGCTGAGGAGAGCTCTGGCCGTGGTGTACCTGCCAACTGGTGCGAATGTCTCGTCAAAGTCGACACCTGGGATCTGGGAGAATCCCTTTGCGGTGAGACGAGCTTTGTACCATTCTATTGTGTTGTCAGGGTTGAGTTTGCGGCGGTACACCCACTTGGCTGCGACTGCCTCGCGACCAGGTGGTAGATCCACGAGCTCATACACGCCATGTTCTGCAAGTGCATCAAGCTCAGCCTTCATAGCCTTCTCCCACAGCGGTGAGTCAGGGGCTGTGCGAGCTGCCTGTACAGTCAGGGACTCAGGTGCTAGAGGTGCAAGGCCAGCGGCAGCAAAGCATGTTGCCACGTACCCAGCCACAGAGGATGACAGGGCAGAGTGAAATTCGTCCTCAAGAAGGGAGTATCCAAGACCTGTGCTGGGGTGGACGACTGAGGCCGCAGTGGACAGAGCAGAGGAAGCAAGACCGAGGGCTCGAAGGCCAGGGTCACCAGAGACCACTGGATGAGACTGTGAAGGAAGCACCCAGAGGCGTCCTCCACGAGTGTAGGGTGATACCGGTGGGGTGGACGGTGCACAGGATGAGAGAGGAGGAGAGGAGGAGTACGGCTGAACAGCCGGGGGCGGAGAGGACGTGGTCTCATGAGCATGAGTCTCGGGCGACGGAGTGACCGCGACAGGAGGAGACATAGATGATGCAGGGGAGACCAAAGTAGGGGACTCTGGAGTAGAATGAGCGGGCGTGCAAGGAGCCGAGGACTCAGTGTGAGAACTAGACTCAGCGGGGGACGACGGTGAGGTAGGACTGGACTCGGGAGAACTGAGCTCGGGAGAACTGGACACAGGAGAACTGGACACAGGAGACGAGGGACACGCCGACGTGAGAAGAGAGGGCCCAGAGGGCAGAGGACCACCCCCACCCGGAGAGGGCGGAGAGAGAGAGCCACCGAATCGCGGACAGTCGCGTTCAAAGAGGTGTTCAAAGAAGAGGGCATCACGTGATTCAATGACCCGGGATCTAGAGGGATCCCAAAAGCGCCAGGCTTTGGAGAAGGGAGAGATGCCCAAGAAGATGCAAAGGTGTCCACGCGGAGAGAGTTTGCCGTCTCGTTGGTCTGAGGGGATCCACACAGAGGCAAGACACCCCCAGACCCGGGCAAGCCGAAGATCAGCACGCTGTCCAGTCCAGCGCTCAAAGGGAGTGACTGTGTGAGGGAGAGGGCCGTGAGGGACACGGTTCCAGACCCAGGTCATGTAGCACATGGCCTCGAAGGCAAAGAGGGGCGACAGCCAGGAGGCAGAGAGGAGAGATCGGACCCCATCGGCAAGGGTGCGGTTCCAATGTTCAGAAACCCCATTCTGTTGGGGTGTGTAAGGGGTAGAGGACTCGATGCGGACACCACGAGACGCAAGAAAGCGAGAGGTGGGACCAAAGAATTCACCTCCACGATCACTGCGAAAGACTCGTAACGAGTGCCCACAGACACGTTCAGCCTGTGGGAGCCAGGACTCCAGGACATCAGTGATGTCGCTCTTGTGACGAAGGGCAAAGACCCAACGGTAGCGAGAGAAGTCATCCGTCAAGCACAGGACGTAGCGGCCAAGACCACCAAGAAAGTCATGGGACAGAGGACCCATGACGTCCGCATGAACCAGGTCAAGAGGGTGAGTGGTTGTTGACTCAGAGAAGGAAAAGGGAGAGCGATGCATTTTTCCACTAGCACAGTCCAGACAAGTGGATGAAGGGGGCGCAAACGTGGCAGCGTCAAGCCCAAGAGCAGGCTGAAGGCGCAGTAGACGCTGGATGGCAGCAGTGTGGATGTGACAGAGGCGACGGTGCAAGAGATCAGCATGATCAGGTGACAAGGAATGGGTGACATGAATAAGTGCAGAGGCAGCGGAAGATGAGGGCAGATTGAGGGGGACGCGAAACAGGCGATCACACCACATGCCACGAAGAACAACACGGCCAGATGAGCGCAGAGAGATTGAGGCAAGTCCACGGCTGGAGGAGAAATCCATGCCCTGGTCATCAAGGGTGGTCACGGAGAGGAGACTGACTTCCAGGTCAGGCACATACAACACGTCGGATAGGTAGACAGTGCCACCAGGACCAACAAAACGTACAACCCCAACACCTTGCACAGGTAGCAGCTGGCCAGAGCCAGTGCGAACAGAGCGGACGGATTGAACGGGACTGAGGGAGACAAAGGAAGAGCGACAAGAAGTCATGTGATGAGTGGCACCTGAATCAATGATCCAGAGGCCAGGGGATGCACGAGTGGACGGGAGAACAAGACAGACAGCGACAGTACTACGAGTAGACGAGGGAGACGAAGGGCTAAAACGTGTGGGAAAGGTGCATGACTGCCATTCCTCAATCCACTCGCAACTTGCAGGCAAGTCCCCTTGAACACGCCCAGAGGTGGCACCCCGAAGGGTGGCCTCAGACTCACACACAGACGAACAGCACTGGCCACTCATACTCTCATCTCCCTGAGAACGAAGATGGAGAAGCTCGGCGAGGCGGCGCTCAAGGTTGCGCTCCTCATCACGACGATCGGACGAGCGCTCAGAGGAACGGTCAGAGGAGCGATCAGAGAAAGTCCCATCGTCACGACTCCAGTGAGGTACATGGTAGTGTGAAGATGGTGGGCCGTAGTATGGAGGGCCGGAGGGAGGAGGTATCCAGCCCCAGGGGCAGGGTGCAGTGGGAGTTGGATGTAGTGGTGCACATGTGGTTGAGAGCGCAGTAGAGGACGAGGAGGATGAAGAGATGGTCACTGCTGCGGCCGCCGACGAGGCAGTGGCACCAGTGCGGGCCCAATGAGCGCGCATGGAGGAAGCCAGTCGTGCATCGTCACGAGGGGCAGGGCATTTTGGTGCAGAGTGACCAGATGCACCACAGTTCCAGCAAGTGACATCTGTAGTGAGAGCTGCATTCTTGCCACCGCGGCCACCCCCACGGCCTTTGCCTCCACGACCACCACCACGAGTGGATCCACCACCCCCACTGCGGGAGACACCCTGCGTGGAGTGTGCTGCTGACTGTGTGGATGAGGTGGAAGAGGAGGTTGTGGTAGGAGAGGAGGAGGAGGCAGTGGTGATGGCTGCGAGAGCGGCACGATGCATGCGCTTGTTTTGCAAAGCATTCCACCAGTCGGTGAGACGTGAAGCAGTGAAGTCAAAGAGAGGCCCAATCCCAGGTGGAGAATCAGCTGGGACAGACTCAGAAGCAAGACGCTCGAGCTCTGACTGAGAGACATGCAAATACAGGTCTGCGAGTTCGGGAATGAGGCCTGTGACGATGGAGAGATAGGCAGAGAGAGGTCCAGGTGCGGCTTTGCCAAGATCGCGCAACAAACGTAAGCTACGTGCCCAGTATTCATCTGCTGTTTCGTCTGCACGCATTTGCAAGGTGTTGAATTGCACTGTGAGGGCGCTTTGGGCCGCATGGCCAGTGACGGTTTTGCGGCGGCGGATGAGGGCATATGCACCGACGGGATCTGCTGGCGTGCCGCGAGAGGGGTCAACGTTGTACGTACCAATGTCATTGAGAAGACTCTCTGGGCCTGCGTTGATGAGTGCTCTCACGGCGCGAGCGGCCTCAGTGGGCTGCGGCACAAATGGTGATTTTTCCGGCGAGTAGTATTGCCAGAGAAGTTCACCCTGGGCCCACACGCTACAGCGTGTTTCCCAGGAAGTGAATGTGAGCTTGGGCGTGAATTGTGGAGGTGGAGTTTCAAAGTCCTTCTGGCGGACTGGTAGCACAGGGCGGACAAAAGCTGAAGAGGAAAGAGCTGGAGAGGAGGAGTTGGCAACGGCACCACCAGAAGGAGCTGATGAATCTGCCGAACCAGATTCTGTGGCGGGAGGCACTGCAGCAAATGCGGGCATGGACCGCAACTGTTCTAACACTAGAGCAGCAATGGTGGCAGCAAACTCCTCTTTTGATTCCTGCCCCCGATGGAGCTCATCCTTTGCTCTACGTCTCTCCGCCTGTGCCTCACTAAGGGCGGCCTGGAGGGCCTCTATGGTCTCCTCTGGTGCAGGCATGATGTGAAGACAAACTCGAGCCTAGGAGTGGAGTGAGTGAGAAGATGTAAGATGCAAATGAGGGAAGGTGTGAGTATGAGTGCTCTTCTCACCGCGAGGAAGAAGGCTGAACAGCGGCGGCACCACAGCAGAAACTGAGGAAGAAAGGATAGCCACCCACCCGGCCACCACAACAGTGAGGCAGAGAAGCCCCGTCGCAGTGGCACCAGCTACTGTAGCTGAGGCTGATGCGATCAGAACGATGGTGGTGACATGTGATGGTGCGTCACGAGGGGCACCAGTGGGCGTAAGCACTGCGGTTGCGGTGGACGCTCTGATGGAGCCGACTGAGCTGGAGGTGATGTCTGCTGCTGTAGAGGCTGCGGTTGCAATAGACGTTGCTGCTGCTATGATCTGAGTGGCGATATTGGCAGCCACTGCTGCCAGTAAGGTGAGAGAAGTAGCTGTCTGTGTGTATGCTTCAGTTGCTCGACCGACCGCCGTCTGTGCAGGAGCACGGCAGGCCCTAGCTGTTGCTGCGAAGGTAGCTACGGCTCCAGCAGCAGCGTCAAGAATGGCACCAGCCAAACTTATGGAGTCGGTGTGCAATGGGAGAACGGGAATGACGCCAGGAACCTCTGGTGCAGTGGAAGCATCAGCTGAGCCTGTAGCGGTAGGGAGTGGTTCGGGAGCAGTGGGTGCAGACGAGGGAGCTACGGCAGGTTCGACAGGCTCGGAAATGCTGGTAGGTTGCATCCTTGGAGAGAGAGGTGGTGATGGTGGGAGGTCATCTGGTGTGTAGACCTGTCGATCAATCTCTGCTTCTTCCCGTTTGCGTTCGGCATCAACTTCGTCCTGCCAGTAAGTGTGATCGAGCATACGCACCCACTTTGGCACGTCGTCCGCCAGTGTGTGAGACTGAGAGGTCCACCGCTGTGGTTAACAGATGTTCAGTGGTCACCCTGCACTGGAGAGGATGCAGGGTTGCGCGGTGAAGAGAGCTCCTCAGAGTGAGTAGCTGCGGGGGCGGCTGCGAAGGCCGTTTACGCGAGAGGCTTGCCAAGAGAGTTGGTGACTGAGAGAGGTGCTGCTGAGAGACGGCAGCTGGGTACAATCGGAGAGAGAGGTCAGCTGAAGGTGCTGGGTATCTAGGGTTGGTGATTGGCCCCGAGCAGTCGCAACACAGCCGAGAGTGGCTGAGGATAGATGCGCGCAGCTGAGAGCAGCCGCGGGTGACCCAGAGCGGCGGTGAGTGGCCGAGAACAGCCAAGAACGCCCAACACTGATCACAAGTGACTCAAAGAGCGAGACGATGTGAGTACGCAAGACTGCGGTGAGGTGGCGACGAGTGGAGATGACTCGCTTCTGCTGTGAGGTCCGGCAGATGGTGCTTGACCTAACTTGCTTGGATGTAAATTGATCCAGCGACCAGGACCGTGTCAGCAGTGGTGAGGTGTCTCACCCACTCTGTACCAGAAGTTGCTGGTAACCTTCCTAGGTCACACGTGTCAGACCAACCATGGACACGCAAGAGACATGCCACGCCATGGATGCGGAAAGCTTGCTTCACTTTGTTCGGTACAACCAAGACAAGTGTAAGGGGGAGCGAGAGTAGCTAAGTCAACCGGTGAGCGTGCCTCGCTCCGGGCATCACGCTTGAGCGAGTACACACCGCCACCCGGGGGTCGAGCCCGACCGCTTGGATATCAACCTCACGGCGACTACTCATCAATGCACGGGAAAACCCGGCACAGTGGACCCCTAAGGATCAGCACCTGGGAAATGCAGCTCCCCCAGAAACATTCAACGCAAGCAACATGATGCAGGGCACGGCAGTCAGAGTGTACGGGCCCTAGCATCTTCCACATCACAGAGTCATAAGAGGCACAAGGAGTTAGACGATGGCAACAAGTGCCTCAGAGGAAGCCCTTGGGTGAAGCTGCAGTGGTTGCCAGAAAGCATCAAACACTTCTGCCAGAGCTGTCACGTTTGTTGCTTCCCTAGGTTGAGCCATGTCATTCAATCTGTACAATGAGATGCACAGTGTGTGATGGCAAGAGAGCACAGAGTTATGAGTGGCCAACGAACTTCAACAACAATTTCGCATTTGTGTGCTATGTAAAAGATTTGCATTTCTCTCAAAAGTCCGGGTACTCCGTCGAATTGGTCTCCATTTTTATTGCAAAATCACTTGAGGGTGAAGATTGCACATCAAAACGTTTTGTGACAAACGACAACCAAAATCCAATGAAAGTAGAAGCCACAGTCGATTGACATCAGGCGTATAAAAATTAAATTTTAGCAAGGTTTTAAAGTAGCACACAAAAATGGTCGGTTGCTATACAATCTCACAAAACTACCCACCATGTTAAATAGCATGCAAAGATGGTCAGTCGCTGTACGAGCACAAAAATTTGTCCACCTCGTGAAGTAGCACACAAAAATGTCTAGTTGAAAAATGTTATCCAGCAAAAAAGCACATAAAAATGTCCACTGCACGAAGGTGATGCCACGTGGCAGTTAAGCCTTGGAAACATTACATGGCCTTTCTACTGTGCAAGCGTTGTTTCTCTCTTGCAAAGAAATCTCAAGTATGTGCAAGTATGGTCAACATGTGTGTCTCATTTTGTTGTTGGAACACGACACTGGGCAACGAAGTTTACAAACAATTTCTTTTACCTTGCGTGGAGTGAGCCTAGGTGGAAAATGATTTGTGCTACTTTTTGGTAGCAGAAAAAAGTAGCCTTCAATTAAATAGCACACCAAAATGTCCACCTAGAATCACTCCGTGCAAGAAAAGAAAGGATTGCATCAAATTTTGGTTGACCTAAGGTCTTGTTGTATTAAGGGATTGAAGCACACCTTCTAACCATAATTTCACTAATTGGATTTTTTTTGGAAGAGAGAAACAACTATTGCGTTGTAGAAAGGCTATGGAATTTCGCAAGGGTCTATTGCCACGTGGCATCACATGTACGCACTTGAAGTTTTTGTGCAATATTTTGCGATTGGAAAAATTTAAACAGGAGATATATGTGTTGTAAGTTACGTGGTGGACAAATGTTTGCGCTCGTACAGAGACTGGCCATTATTTAGTGCTACTTGCTGGGATGGGCACTATTTTACGCTCGTAAAACGAACAGACATTCTTGTGTGCTAATTTGAAAACCACGCTCAAAATGGAATTGTCTCAAATTAGGCTTTATGCACGGGCGCCGCAAAGACACGCGATCCCACAACGTCGGAGTATTTCTAGCAAATATCTTTTACCAGTGTCCCCCCTCCCCTACCATCCCC